>JARHVA010003427.1:450000-532500 GCA_037957365.1 Torreya grandis
AATCTTAGCATAGATTGAAAACTATGAAGTGTTATAATATCCATCCAATCATAGACATGGTTCATCCATACATTTCTATACTCATACCTATGTGCTCCCAACAATTATCTTATCAAAATATCTCTAATGGATTCTATTTAGATTCACCACCTTCAAATACTCACTTAATTGAACTATTTCAAACAATGATTTTTAATCTACCTTAAGGCATTATTCAAGAACCATTAAATTTTGTTAAGTGTTTTACATTTTAATTCATCTTCCTCATATTATATTTTAAATTCTAGTAATTATATACTATAACTACCTCTACAAACTTTACACTCCCACATGAACATACAAACATGCACATAACTTATTATTTACAAAAAAAAAGTTAAGCAAAAGAAAACTCATCTGCACAAGAATGCATGTGCACAAAATTTAAATCCTTAATTTTATTTTTTAAATTTGAAGTCTCCTTCTAAATTCCATTTAAGTGTTTTAATTTTTTTAAATTTATAATATTAAAATTGAATTTAAGGTCTCATTCATTATCCTTATTTATATACTTACACTATCATATCTCTATGTACTTTAGCATGTGATATTTGGATTTCTTTAAAGATGATGCCAACTTATCTCTAAGAGGTGAAGTTGAGGTATATTTAGTAGGTGACATGGTGTCTTTAATTTGATAATATCATGTCTATATTCATTACTTAAGTGTCATCACCATGGGTTTAATTTTGGGTTTCACTAAAGGTTACATTAATTCCATCTTTAAAGTGTCATTAATCTACAATACAAGATTATCTTTTCTAAAGTCACATTTTAAGTGAATGAGGAATGTAGTTTGGGCTAATTGAGATCCATAAATGTAATGATTAATAAAAAAGTTTATATGGTTATTTATTTACCCTAATTGACTCCCTTATTAAATGGATTTCTCAATTAGTTTAATGGGGTGCATAATTTGGAGAAGTCAATCCCCATCAACCTAATTGTAGTTATCAGATGTGATTTAGGGTTAAATTTTACATAATTGAATCTATCATTAAAATAATAACTCAACTCTCATAATTAATTTTAAAAATGGCAATTAAACCTCATCAACCTAATTTCAACTACAAATATGATTTAGAGATAAATTTTACATAATTATCTCCCTCATCAAATAATTCAATAAATTAGTTTAGTGAAGGACATATATTTCTTTTAATCTTAGCAACCTAATTTTGACTGTGTGATGTGATTTGGGCTCAAATTTTCCCAATTGAATCCCTCACTCAAATAACTACTAAATCATTCAATGGGTGATGGAATTTGGTGAAATTAAGCCATGCCATCCTAATTGTGATTAATTAATGTAATATAGGGCTAATGTTACCCTAACCAACTCCTTAATTGAACCAATCATCCAATTGGATCAACATGGAATTAAAATTTGATAAATGCAACCATGTCAATGTAATTGTTACTTATTAATGTGATTTAGGGATTTATTTTATAAAATTGACTCCCTAAGTATCTAATTATTCAATCAGATCATTAAGGAAAGAAATTTAGGAAAATGTATCCTTGCCAACAAAATTTTGACTACCTAATGTGCTTTAAGGATTAATATTCCCCTATATATTCCTTCACCAATTAATCAATTGGTTTAATGGGGAAAAGTTTTGAGGAAATTGACGAGGAAGCATAGGTTATAATATTTTAAATAGTAACATGTTTCATATGTATGCGATTATAACTAGTGGAAATATAATTTCCTAATTGATTAGGATAAGATTGGACATTCTTAGTTTAGGGATGAATTTTGACCTATTAGTTAGGGATGTTTATCTCTTCATTTTCTATTATGTTTGACATCATATTGTTTAGCATTGAGTTTTTAGTTGTTTAAGATTACAAAAAGGGATAGGGATAAGATTGAGCTCCTTGATTTTAGGATAGTATGAGTCCTATTAAAATTCTTATAATTATTATTTTAAATTTATTGAATTTTTTAATTGTCTTATTTTGGATATTATATTATCAATTATGTTCGTGTAGACTTCTAGTAGATTTTAGGTTCATTTATTGAGTAGTATCCATATGGATTTTCAATCACCCATATCATAGTATTGTTGAAATCTATTATAAATAAATACCTTGAATTTATTTCATCAAGTTGACTTTGACACATGTTGGAGTTGAATGCATCACATCATGACATCTCAATCACCATTTGTGTAGGTATGACTATCTATTTAATCCTAAAAGGATGAATGAAGCCCATGTAATAGGCCTATAATGTTTTATAATTTATTTACATTTTATAATTTTTGAAACTTTATTATAGTTATTTATTATAAAGTGTTTTTGTTTTTATTTTATTTATTATAAAATAAGTGGTGGTCATATGTTTTGAAGAGAATAATAAAACCACCATTCAAATTGATGAAATACCAATCACTCATGTTCAAACTAATAGACCTCTTATAAGGGTCAGTCTCCTAGTTTATTTAATATGATACTTTCATTAATTATCAACCCATTGATGTATAACCTAATAAGGAATTTCTACTACATATGCAAAACTAAACCACATGGAATATTGAGATGAGTAATTTATACTTAATGGAAATAAATGATAAGAATTAAACTATAGGAATTGAAATTAAAGTAAATTAAATAAAATGAAATGAGAGGCTAAAATATATTTGAGAATTCCCACATAATATTCAAAGAACACACATATAATTTAAATATACACAACCAAAACTAAATTGCATATATAGAATCAAATTACTTAAATTAAATAACACATACCTTAATGACATTACACAAAAGAAATAAATCACCAAACATAAATGAAACTAATCTAATAGATATGAATATTCACTAAAACTATTATGAGTGGGTCATTCCTTAGTTGGAATTACACTTCAATCCCTTCTTTGCTAAATATGAATTACTTAAAATAAAATCCTTTGCATTAACAATTTTGTAGTAATTTTGTACAAAAAAATTGATAAGATTATTACAATTATTCTAAGTTTCAAACTAATTCTGACTCTAATTTTTCATCCCATTAAAATTTCCATAACCTATTTTAGAATCCTAATATTTAGGACGTTACAACCAAAAATATAAAGTATACATAAAATAATACAAGTTGTAACATTCAACCATATTCAATAGATTTGTTAGAATATATCCAAAATCATAAATCTTGAATTTAGGAGAATATGTAGTTTATCCCTATAATAGTTATTCAATTCCATCGATTCATGAAGAGAGTGAATCAAGGAAAATATGGATAAATATATTCAACTCTCACCAATGACAGAGTATGAATGAAATAGTAATTATCCTCCTAAATAATTGTTCAACTCTAAACAACATGGGAGTAATATATCTTCACAATTAAAACTTATTGTGGGAAATATATTAATGATCCATCCCTTGTATGGACTAGGAACAACCATTAAACTATTGATATAGATTGGACACAACCACTACATCTTTTGTTATGTGTTGGTGACATCCACTACTATTGATGCTACATATCACACATCAAATTGATTAAATTTATATAAAAACTAATACATGTTATAAATCACTTACTAAAAGCTTCATAATAGCTTTTATAGGTTTCAATAGTACAAATTCTACAAGTGAAAACATAAATACTATAGGTTAGAACATAAATTCTATAGGATATTAGAAGTTGTTATAGGTTGTTTACTCAAATTTTATGTTTCTATTTTATACCTAAGGTTATCTTAAGCATTATATATTTAATAATTAGTGTAACCATATAAAAAATCATTAAATCATACTCATTTATTTATAAATTATGGGATTTATATCCAAACAATAAATATATGCAGCATATGTGAATTGTATAATCAACGAGCATGGATGAGAACTATAATAATGGATAATGAAATGGTTTTATCTGATAATTATTGTTATATGAGTGCTATTTATTTGACTCATAATGCTCCCAAAATTAACTTGTTTCATATCCTCATGTGTTCATACTAGGAACCAAGAACATATATTCCTTTTTAAGAACTTTCTCACTATCTTCTACTACTAAATCATACATGTTAGTGTTACTTAAATATGAAATTATATAAATTTATTATTTACATAAAAATAAAAATTATTATACTCTATTTATTTCCTAAAACATTATATTTTTTCAAACCAATGGCCTAGGCTACTAAATTGAACACAAACTTCATTCATATCTTCTTGTGGAATGGAGGTTTTTCTGATTTTTCTATTCTTTCATTTTTTAAAATCAATTCAAAAATAACCTATGGATGAGTGTGGAATTTAGAAAAAAAAATTTCCCATGATATTTTCATGAGATCAGCATATCCCTATTATTGGAAGACTAACAAATATTGATAGTAATATTACTTTCGATAAGGGTTGTATGATAAGAAAGATCTTTCCTTACTATGTTTCTTCCCATCAATATGAGAAAACTCTTTATTTATACTATAATATCTAAATTTGTGTTATGAAATTAAATTTATAACAACCCAAAATGATATATTTGGCACCACTAAAATGATCCTTATATGGCATATCATATATTTTGGATAATAATATATTCAACAAATTTTTTATATGGGAAATAAAAATTATTTATTAAAAATTCCTTACCCAAAATTATATTGAAACTAATCATAAAGTGAATGGAAGTAAATGAAAATAATATCATTTCGGAGATATGATGGAGTGGGAGAGACATTGAACATTTAAGATGTGAAACTATGAAAGGGGTAACATATTGGAATAGGAATATGGAAACTAGAAAAATGGATGATGAGGATAAGGTATGAACTTAGACTATTAGGGTGAAGGGATGAAAATAAATGTGCATGTAAAATTCTATGGGTATAATATTTGGAGAATAGAAATTTTATCTTTTAGAAACAACCTAGGTGACACATCAATTACCAAAGTTGCATAAGTTAATGTTTAGGACAAAAAGAAAGTAATATATACATATAAATTATAATTACATAAAAATGTAATGGTTTAAAAATGAAATAATAATGTTGTAGATAACCTTGGTATCAGGTAAAATTAAATGGTATCATGTAGACATATAAGTACTACGACCAACTTATGAATAAAAAAATCAAGCATCTCAAATGAAGAAAAAATTTGAGATATTTGAATGGTGAAAAGAGGGCTATCAAAGTGAGTGGAAATAAGAACTTGTGAATGCTTAACAATTTTTTTAGGTATCTATATAGATGTACCAACCAATTCTTAATAAATGGAAATATGTATGTTTAAAGTCTTAGGATTTGAAAAAGAGAAAACATTAAGTATGAAATATGATCATGTCAAGGAAAACATAGTTGGATGAAATCTAGTAGAAGTGGCTATAAAACAAAAGTTACAAAGTGTCAACAAAATAAGAATAAGGAAACAATAGTTACATGTTATATTTGAGACATATAAAAATGATTCCAAATGAATTCAAAACCACAAATATATAAAAATAACATGAATTCAAATCCTTATGATATATGGGAGAAATTTTTAGTTGGGTATTCAAAAATATGATATAGAAAATAAAAACATAAAACATACAATCCCTAAAAAATGTGGGTCTTGATCATATGCAGTGAAAGGAGTCATATACAAATTTTGTAGGGAGAACACATTGAAATGATAAATAAACAGACACACACACACACACACACACACACACACACACACACACACACACACACACATATATATATATATATATATTAGAAATATTCAAATAAAATATAAGTTTAAAACTATAGGTATTGTAGTTGTAAAAAATTATAAATAATTGCAAATGAAAAATACATGGTATATTGCTTTATTGATTTATTGGCATAGGATGTCCTAGAAACCTAAAGATATTATTGATATTAATTATCCCAAAACAAAATAAACATTAATGAGCATTTAATATGATATTCATGTTGAATAAAAATCCAAATATTTGTTTTTAAAGGTAGGAAATAATATTTTTTATTACATCAAACTCAAGGTTTGGTATATGATGATTAGTGTTGTTTTCATTAAGGATCTAACTAGTTTTTTTTAATGCTATTGGATAATCTATGAATGATTACATATGAATGGACTACACTTATTCTTAAAGTTTCTAAGAAAAAATTGATGTAATAGGTTGGTCTGTAAAAATAACATGCCCAATAGGAAAATAAGATGTTACATTTGGGATGATATTTCTATGAGGACAATCAAAATGTTGGAAAAAATTAGAAAAATAGATTGATTTCATGTGCTTGTGTTATGTACATAATAATATATGAATCTATTGGTTTTATGTGTTCATAAGTTTAACCTATGATAAATGGTGGAATTTAAATAAGAATATGAGAGTATTAATTTATTATAATTTCCATCCATAGGGGTGGTTTTTCCTCTAGTGGATGGGTACAATATTATCTTTGCAATGTTATTTTCATCTATAGGTAACCATATTTTCTGATATACAAATCATATCTGCATTGGTTGGGGAAACTAAATCTTATTAAAGGTTTTTTATTACATCATAGTTATTCTATAGTAAATTTTTAAAATATTTTTTAGCATGCCACATGTTTGTTTTCTACATGTTGCCCTACAATAGCTATTATAAGATACCTTATAGTTGATAAAATATAGTAACAACAATTTCTAAAGGATAAAAATAATTATTACAAGATAGAAATAAAATTTTCAAAATGATAAAATAAATTATTTCAAAATAGAAACAACAATTACTATAGGATAAAAAAATTACAACATTATAGCAACAATAATTACTATAGAATAGCAATAATTTTGACAAGATATCAACAGTTGTTTCTTAGAAAATAAAAAATGAGTAATACTAAATGGCCATAAATAGAAAATCATAGTATAATAATTAAATAATAAACATATATAATGTATGTATTATGTGCTATAATGGATATGGATGTGAATGACGGCAAAAATATCATGGTTGCATAAGTTATTGTTAAGATAAAAATAAATAACTATCTAGATGAAAAAACAAGGTCACTTTAATAACTATTGGTTGCCTCCCCCAACTGGTATTTTAGTTCTAATACCATGAAAACTAAGGTTATTCTCATAAATCCATTGTTTTGAGAAAAAAATCAATACCCCACCCCTCAAGTTTTATAGTTGGTATATGAACCACGTAGAGGATATAAGTTTTATAATGAGGGATTTATAGGTTTTACATTCCATTGTTTCATTAGTAATTATTGATTGGAAGTACATATGTGATTTATATTAATAAAAATGGAAATTGTGTGCATATCAACAACAAGGTTGAATGATTTAGACTGATTGAGAGAAACCATATTTATAAAAAAATATATATAATTAATCTATCCAATTGTTAGGAATATTTGAAAACCTTATATCTTATGTCTAAGTTTATTAAAGCATAGATCTTGGATGTCCTTTATATAAAAGGATATATTATTAATAACCATAAAAATAATGAAATATAAACACTAGCATGGTTTAGGGTAAGTACAAATTTGCATATGTACTGAGGCTATTTTCTTGCATGATTCAAGTGTTTATGAAAAATACCATGTAAAACAATGGTACAACCTTACTTATGAATAGATGTGGGTCAATGATTAAATCATTTATTTGGTAATGGAATGTTTTATTTTTGGTTTGTATAATTCATTAGCATGGTCTATTTATTATGGATGGTGTGGATGTGGTCATACTATAATCATTGAATGTGTATGGATTTTAGAAAGTGGAAATGTAAAATTTCAATATTACAAATAGGTTAATTCAACATGTTTCTATTGTTATGTATAAATTTGAACAAGGGAAAAAATTAGCATCAATACTGAACTCTTAGCATCTTAAATGAGTATATTCAAAAGGCCAACACATTGGCTGATTTAGAATGTTTCTTCACTAATTTTTGTTGCAAAGTTTAGGTTATGTTATAAGATGTTTTTGATAGAAAAATAATGACTTTTATTTCTAAACCTAGGTTTATGTTGTGGTAATTAGTTTTAGGGTAGTGGTTTCTGTGATTGGCCTTGATACTAAGGCCAATGGGTAGTTGGTTGTTACTAATGGTTCATTAAATGTTGAGATAATGGTAGGGTGTAAATCCAAGCATAAAGTGCATAGTATTTTCAAGAAGTAAAAACATAACCAAGAAAATTAAAATTAAATGACTTATAAATCATACCTAGTTTAGATTTTATTAGCAACCAAAATCATATTTGAGATATAAATAATCCTTACTATCAAATTTGTACAATGTATGTCTTTTATTTTTGTTACCACATATTTTTTCATATATATTCATCCTATGTTCTACACTAATCAATGTAATAAATAAAATATTCTTATGTTAGTTACATTTGAATATTTATTACTCCCTCTAAAAATTTATAAATTTTATTTTCATATTTAGAGAAAAATTAATTTATATATGTTATTATAGCTTTATTAATGAGAGAATAGAAAAAATACATTTATCATAAATAAGAGATATAAAATAGTAGATATTTTCAATATAGTCTATGGACAACTTTCTTTTTCACCTCCAAAATTTGGAGGTGGGGGATTGAGGGTGACAACCCCCGGTGGGGTGAAGGGGATGTGGCCATTGCAAGTTTGAGATGTTAGAAAGGAATGATTGCCATTGCACCAAAATATTGACTTGTAACGTCTGATACAAACACCAAATAAGTACCTATAGGAGGCTATTAGTCCATGTCGCAAATCCCTTAGGGTGATGCTGGTGATTAGTCCAACAATCCTCCTTCAGCGTTACTCAAGGGGTTTAGAACTTGTGACCACGACTCTGATAACAATTGTTAGAAAGGAATGCTTGCCATTTCACCAAAAGATTGACCTATTAACGTCTGATACAAACACCAAATAAGTACCTATGAGAGGATGTTAGTCCATGTCACAAATCCTTGAGGGGGATGTTGGTGATTTGTCCAACATGAGAGACATGCAAATGTCTTTTAGCCTAAAAATTATTCATTATTGGAGTAATTTTATGTGTAATTCATTTTTATAAATTATATAAAAATGCATAATTTATACTTATTTTAGTTGATTATCTCTACCCACAGTCTCTAGGGGTTCCTAGTTGATGTAGAGAGCTATTATGTTTTGGTTCTTACCAGTTGGTGGATTTGTTGTTGTAGAGGTTGTTTTTGTCGGATAATAATTATTAATAGATATTCCATGAACATAATATCAAATTCTAGGAGTTGGTATTTTTATCTACAAATGTATAATTTATATTTATTACTAATTAATTTTATTATAATAAATTAGATAATTTATTATTGTCATAGATTATATGATTATATATGTGCATTTTATACTATGAATTCTTCATTTTCCATAGTCATTTTTATTGACACAAGTGTAAGTAGTCCTACATTATCAATATGTTCACGCTTTTCTATATAAATAATTTTTATGGGATCATTAACACATACATGAATGATGATTGTAGATCAACATTCATTATCAATAACTACATGATATATTATGGATGAAATTTGTACATGTCTTTACATGTTATCACCATGGCCATATTATATTACAATTAAAATGATTGCATGATCAGTTATAAATTCCAGCATTGCATGTTGGTTCTTAATAATAGATATTTAATTTGTTTTAGGAATAATCATTACATGTAGTCCATCCTCATTAATACATGTAATATAAACTATTGTATATTGACATTATTTACCAATAAAAATATTATCAACTACCAAAAATTCATTACCTTTCCCAATAGATTCAAGAATTATTGATGTAGTTTCATTTTCACAAACATGTGTGCATGTAATTTCTATAGGTTGGGTGTCACTAATAATAACACAGTTAATTGTTGTGGGTTTGGTATCACCAACGACATATGTAGGTGTTATGGGATTACTAAATGTTTCTCTTAAAAATTTTATAGTTTCACTAAAGAATTCACATTCAATTGATATAGTTCACCAATAGTTACATATCAAAATTTTATGGGTTCACCAATAGTTACATATAAAATTTATATAGGTTCACCAGCTGTTGTACTTGTAATTGTTACATGCACAAATGTATGTATTTTATTATTAGCATGTTATCCATCCTTCTCTATTTTTAAAGATGGATAATTTATCTCATTTTTTCATCTAATTCCATAATCTTGGATTAGGGAGATTTAAACTCTTGACATAAAAATAAATATATTACATTTTCTACATCATTACCAATTATAACTCCCATAAATTTTCATTTACCAATCATTTATTTTACCTACATAGTGTTAGTCTATTTTTTTTTGTAAATTTATCTAATTTTTAGTTAATTTGTATCATATCATGTAGAGATAACACAAAGGTATGAGATGATCTATTTTATTATTCTAAAATCAAATGGAGAATAGGAACCATTGGTGTGGAATACAAGATTTAATCTAAAAAAATAAATCTATTTTGTGAAAGAAATACATTTAATCTAGTAAAGCATTAACTTTTTTTTATGAATGAGTGAAATGAAAACAAGAAATTATATTCTAAGTTTTAAAATATATTATTACTTGACACCTTTATTTGCAATGGTGTGAAAATGATGATAAAAATCAAACATCCATTCAAATTAACACAATACCAATCTCTCTTGGTTAACCTAACATACCTCTTCCTAAGGGTATCCAATTGGTTTATTGACTATGTTAT
Source organism: Torreya grandis (assembly GCA_037957365.1). Classification (NCBI taxonomy): domain Eukaryota; kingdom Viridiplantae; phylum Streptophyta; class Pinopsida; order Cupressales; family Taxaceae; genus Torreya; species Torreya grandis. Next base: position 460,734 of record JARHVA010003427.1, read on the forward strand.
TTTCATTAATTATCAACCCAAATATGTATAGCCTTAGAAAGAGTATACACTATATATTCAACACTAAGACATGTGGAATAATGAGAGAACTAATTGACACTTGTTGGAAATAAATGACAAGAGGTAAATTTTATGAATTGAAATTGCATTAAATAAAATAACATGAAATGAAATATAAATCTATATTGTAATATTCTCACATAATATTGAAAGAATAAATATGGAATTTAAAGATACACACTAAAATATAAATTTCATATATAGAATTAGATTATTTAAAATAAATAACACACACATTAATGAAACTACAAGAAAGAAATAATTCACAAAACTTAAATGGAGCTAATCTAACATATGGAATATTCACTACAAATCCTCATGATTAGGCCCTACCTTAGTTGGAATTACACTTTGAGGATTTATTTAGTAAATATTAAATATTTAAAATCAAATCCATTTAAATAATTAATATGAATTGATTTTATACAAAAATATTTATAAGATTATATTAGTTATTTTAACTTTCACACTAATTGTCACTCTAATTTTTCATTCCATTAAAATGTGAGTCCTTTCTTTTTTAATAGATATGGAATCACTTAATTTATATTCCTAATTTCTATGTGGTTAAAACCATAAATATACACAATGCATAAAATAATAAAAGTTACATCCTTGAATCATTTTTGAGAAAGTTGCAACAATATAAAAAAATTAGTAGATATTTAAAATAGTAGAATATGTAGTTGCTCCCTCAAATAGTTATTCAATTACCTCAAATAATGGAGAGAGTGAATATATGAATACTATGGAAAGATATATTAAAATTACACCAAATATGGAGTTAATTAAATAATTTTTATTCTCCTAAATAATTATTTAACTCCCAACAACATGGGAGTAATATAACTTCACAATAATCAATTTTTGTGGGTGATATGTGAATGATCCAGCCATGTTATGGGTTAGAAACCACCACTATATCTGATTTTATGATATGGTGATAACCAATAAACTTACTACTATGGGTTGGAGACAACCATTACTACTATTATTACATATTAGAGATGACTTTTGCAATTTCTACATTTTGCACATCAGATTACTACAAGTTTATGAACAATGGCTACATGTTACACATCATATGATACAATATTCATAATATATGGTACATTTTTCATCAACATAGATCCTACCTATTGCAACAAATATGTGATATAACCAATATAGATGTTACGGGTTACCTATAAGTTGTTATGAGTTGTTGTTTATTCAATTTTTCTCTTTTTATTTTATACCTGAAGGTATGTTAAGCATTATACATTTCAATATTAGTATAACCATATAAAAAAAATCATTAAATTATACTCCTTTATTTAAAAATCATAGTATTAATACCACACTAATAAATATATACAACATAGATGAATTGTATACTTAATCATCTTAGATAAAAACTATAGTAATGGGTAAGGAAAAGGGTTTATACTAAAATGTATATTGTATGAGTGTTATTTATTATACTCATTATAATTTTTTTAAATTTTATTTTTAATATAGAAAGATTATATCAATGCAAGGTTAATATCCTATCACATGCCATAGCATTGCCAACTATACCATTGGTTATCCATCTACCATGATATTATTTCTTGTATAGTTTAAATATGATGGTCATATGAACATTTTTATGGTTTTTATCCATAAAATATAGCTTAAGATTTTCATAGAATATATCAAATGATAGGATAAAAATCTATTGGATAGTAAAAATTTATTAAAAAAACTATATATCTACACACACACACGCATGCACGCATGCACACACACGCACGTGCATGCATGCACGCATGCACACACACACACACACACACACACACACACACACACACACACACACACACACACACACACACACACACACACACACACACACACACACACACACACACACACAATTATTTTTTTTTTCATTCTTAAAAAATGAACCCTCCTAGGATTTGAAAAGCAATACTGAATGGTTAAATATAATAAAATATTTTATAATGTGCATGATAGAACGTTAAATTTAATCCTATGATGCCAAAAATTGGTATTTTCACTACATTTTTTATGCCCTTGTATGATTTTCAACCTTATCCTCAACTATCATCCTTCATCTACTTGTATCCAACTAGATTTGACCTTGAAACCATTCAAAACAACTTATTAACACATTTGAATCACCATAAGGATTCTATCATTGCATAAGAGGATTCATAAAAACTAAAAAATTGGTAAATTACTGAGGATTATCCTATAATATATTTGGTATGTGATGAATTTGATTTTTAAAATGTTGTTTATCAACTTTAGTTGAAATTATAACTATTTCATGATATTTATGGAGATCAAACTTGTTTTATTGTATTTATAGGGTTTTATGTCATCCTTTATAAAAACATTTCTTCCATGATTTATATATAGCATATACAAGATTATCTAGGATAGCCAAACATTTATTTCACTCACCACACTACCTTTTGGGTGATCTCTTTCTATAAAATGACCTCCTCCTTTTTTATTGCGATGATTTTTTCAAGGAATGGGAAGGATGTCAGCCAAGAAAGATAGGATAATTTTACCAAATTTCTATGACAATGTAACACTTATGAATCACTCTTCTCAGCTTAAGGTATTTTTACAACTTCATGTCATGTGCAAATAGTATGAAAACAAATATCTTAATTCTTACTTTATTGGTTGAATCCCCTCATATGACTCCCTTAATACCTATTTTTGGAACTAATAGGATCCTTTAGGTGTCCATGTCATTATAATTTAAAACCTTACTAAGGGATTTTTATTTTTTCCTTTAAGGATCCATCTGAGTTCCAAAATCTATTTTATAAATATAAGATTTTATTTCCTCAAATACACATTTTATTATTATTAAATGGACTCATGAATTTAAGGTCACTGACTAGGATTCCCTTTTGGATCAGGACTTTATTAAATTCCCTAGCCTCATAATCGATGTATGGTCCTTTCTTGAGGATATTTTCCATCCCATAGAGTTTTTATTATGCCACGAGGCTCTTAAGCTTTATTATGGATTCCATAATAGGGGAGTCTACATTGTGTTAAACATGACCAAGGGTTTAAAGGAAACTATTAATATTTAAGTTAACATTGAGTATTAAGAACATAAACTTGTCTATTTTAACCTCCTAAACACATTTTATCATTATCAATATTTTAGCCATTAGATCAAAGACTACCCCCTCATGGTTTGATTGAAACCCTAATTTGAACCTTCAAAAATTAATAAGCCCAAAGTGGTATAGAATAATATTGGTTGGATGATGATTACCAAAAAAAGGTCTTCAATATATGATAAGTCAAAACCCTTAACTAATACTTTTCCCTAAACCGACTTTAGATGTTAAAAATGCCATTTACCAAATTAAACCTCTTACCTCGAATATTTATTAGTAGATCCATGTTTCAAAAGTTTCACATATTCTAGTGATATCTTCTCCCATTGTAATATCTTATTAATGTGGTTTATTCTCTAGGAGGTTGCCCAGTCCACCTCATAGTGGTATAAACTCTGCCCAAAAGGAAAATAGGTCTAGATTTTATTCCATTTTACTTGGGGACTTTCTTTTTCCAAACTACCATAACATTCTTTCATCTCTTGATGGTTTTTAATATGGACATTGGGATATCCTTATGTCTAATTTTACATAATCAATGTCATATATTTAAATGCTCAAGATATCATGGAGTCCTCTTAGAAAAAAAATATACATGTTATCTATCAGCACTAGGGATCGCTAGCTAGTTTATGTTTAAAATAAGTTAAAATTTTGGTGTTGCTTTTCAAAATTATTATGAAATGCTTTTGTTTTGATGCTACTTAACTATCCACCCTTTAAACTAGTATCATGGTTTTATAGAAGTTTTTTTTAATTAATTATTTCCATAAGGGTTGATCTTTCACATTGGGGTATGTTGATTCTCTTCAATGTTAATGGGAATTCATTATGTGTTTTTAACATTTATGCCCCTAATGATGGCCCTAATAATATGACTTTAACTTAGTATATAGATAATAAAATACCCCTTACCATATGGCTTATGTGTGTGTAATTTAACATAATGAAAATTAATGATGATAGAGTTGGTGCCTTGTTGATGAGATGATGTATGGGATAATGTGAGTCTTGGTATTATTTTTAATATCAGTGGTACCTAGTCAATCCTGTCTTATGGTAGAACATAATAACTATCATGCATTGGTTTATGTGGTCCAAATATATTTTTAATGTCAATAGGGTCATTAAGATATTGGACCATTATATGATTTTATAAAATTAAAATATGATTTTACAATTTTCAATGGCTAGCTTGTCACTATGCATCCTAGAAATATTATTTTAGACCACTCTCCCATCACTTGTAGAGTTGAGTGGAGTAATATCTTGTTTAAAATTCCGTGTAATCAATTCATCCTAAACACATCCCTATTATTCCATGGAGGAACCATCCATTTCATTTCCTAAACATATAATCTTTCACGTCAACCACCTTTTATTACCATCTAAGTAGAGTGGAGGAATGAGGCTATAAGTTGCACCACTACCTTTCCTTACCATTATTACAAGTATATTTCTTATGCTAATATTATGGGGAAGAGATTTTCTTCATTGATATACTCCCTACTTAAGCACAAAACTTTTGATTTAACTATGAAAATTAGGCCACTTATTTCAAACACAAACTCAAAGTGGAAAATCATCATGCTAATAGAGCAACATAGTTTCATGCTCACCTTCATTAGATAAAAAATAGAGATAAGGATTTTAATTTTTTTTAATTAACTCAAATTCAAATAAAATCAATACTAGATCAAGGCCATAAATTTATGCCAATTAAGACTCACTATTATTTCTCACATATCCTCTATTTTTTAGACCAATAAAAATTATTTTTTCAAGCTCAAGAGGAAATAATCGAGAGGACTCAAGCCTTGTAAGTAAAACTCAATATGGTTGCTTTCAAGATCAATCATTTACACAAATATTTACATGATGTGCCTTTGACTATTTACAAGTTGTCACAGGTCCTTCATATCATGATTAATGACAAAGCTTTGACCATTGATGGATACCATTGTGAATTTTTTAAATCCACCTAGGACATTTTTTGGCTGGACCTATTTCATGTCTTAAAAGAGGCTCTAAAAAAATCTTTGGGTTCTCTTCTTAATAAAAGAAGTATCAAATTCATACCTAAATCTGGTAACCCAAAAGTTATCACCAATTGGTGCTAAATCAGTATGTTAAATGTGTCATTTAGGATCCCCATTAAAGCTCTAAAAAATCACCTTATGGTCATCTTACCTACCATTTTCAAATTAAGGAAAACTATTTTTAGGAAAATAAGATATATTATTTATAACCTTACTATTTTTTTGGAGAGTATATAATAGGATATATCCTCTCATCATACAACCATCTTTCTCAAAATTAATTTTGAGAAGGCTTATGATAGGATTGATTTTCCTCTCATTCTATCCATGTTTTAGGCTTTTAGTTTAAGTCAATTATTTATTTCATCTATTAAAACTCTATTTAAATATTATTCAATATATGTCACTATAAATGGTCTCAAACATAGATGTATTGGCCTCTATCCCTCCATTTAATAAGGTTTCCCCTTGCTCTAGAATTACATATCCTATGCTAAAGCACTACATTGTCTATTGCATCATCAAGTTTAGTGGGATATTGTTTAGGGAATTATTCTTCTCAACTAATTTTATCAAATCATCAATGGACCCTTTTCATATGATAACTTACTCACTCTACAAGAGTATTAAAAATAATTCAAGCAATCCATGTAGTGTCTTGAAAATATTTTCTTATCTTCTAGATTTAAATTATAATGGAGCAAAATCCATTAATTCAAATAGAGTATGATGCCCATATTAGAGTCATTTCTCAAATATAGATGGAAATTGATTCATATAGTGTAAAAAATTAAATTTTATGGGCTTATAATTTTCTGTTGATAGTTATTTGATAGAGTTGTGAAATATGTCATAAATAGAGTGGAGAAAAATGTGGAATATTGTGTCACCAAACGCCTTTGTCTAGAGGGAAAGTTCTAGGTGTGCACTAAAATTATAGTCAGTACTCATATATATTATTCCTATTATTAGATAAATTATAAATCCTCCTATGAAAAGCTAGATAAAATTATCAGATATTTTATTTGGTCTAATTCTATGAAAACACTATGTTTTCATAGAGTTTCCTAGAAAATTTGTTGTCTTCCTCATGGTAAGGGAGGTATAAGAGTAATTTAAATCTATAGATAGAGCATTGATCTGTGTTTCATGTGGGTTGATAGACACATTGAAGGTAGCGAATACTACTAAATCTTTCTATGCCATTGTATATCATTTGGGTTTCCTTCAGGTAAATCTATTTGGAAAAACATTAATTTCAATACTCTTCTAATAATAAATGATCTAATCAAAATTAAAGGATATTTTGTGGATAATAACATATATAAATATTTTTAGGCTATTAAACCTCATTTAAAATAGGTTGATGATGTATTTATTAGTGGAATAACCATAATCTATGGTGGTATCCCATCATGACCAATACTAGTCTTCTATTGGAATAATTACTTAATAAATAATCATTTATTATATTAAAAAAATAAAATTCATACTATAAAGGATTTGGTTTATGACGTAGACTTGGCTTCCTGGACTAAGCTAAATTTAAAACAATCAATTTAAATAATTCTAAATTAATATTTATTCTTTTTATTTAGTAGTTAATTTCAGATGTCATGCTTCAAAAGGTAGGTCTTTAACCTTTATGTTCGTGGTCGAAATATTAGAGGTGGAACTATTATACTCAATTTAATAATTATTCCTAGAAAATAAGGGTTGCCATGGAGGTCAAACATTTATAATATCTTCTTGATCACTAAGAGAGTGTATCCAATAATATGAGTCATGTCCTTTTGGACCATCAACCATAGGGGCTAGTACCTCCAACACCTAGAAGCCATCAAAGTCAGTCTCATACCCAAAATTGGCTATCTACTCCCCCTTGATGGGGTTGGAGATCACCACTAACATGTGGACAATTTTATGATGATACTTCTTAGTAGAGGTTATTATTTATCCCTTTTGGAATTATGTTTTAACCTCCTAGTGGATTGGATACTATTTATTTGACTCTTATTGACCCCATGGATGGACTGGTGGATTTGGATCTTGCCTCAATAAAAAAAAATTCTTGGACTAATCTATCATCAAATGATGATTCTCCACCTAATTATTTTAGTGAAATGACATGTGCCTAATTTTCTTATACATTCATGAGATATTTGTAATTTTGTGTGGCCACAGTGAATTGTTAGATGTTGATATGTGGCCGCCTTTATTTTTTTGTCATGTTTTAAGATGGCTTTTTCCTCTTATAAGAAGTCTGATCCATGCATAATAACTGAGTGATTTACAATGTTTCTTTTTATATATTATTATTTGAATATTATTAGTCATATTAAATTTCTCTGATGGTAAATTACCACATCACTAAAGTTCAATAATCTAAAGTTTATATTTCAAAAAAAATATAAAAAATTAAGAGAATTTTACTAATAATTCAATCCTTAATTAAGTCTTTCGATCTAATTTTTGTATTTTACTAATCCTAAGGTGGGAAAAATGTATGTAATAGAGGTCATATTCCTTTAGAAAGGGTAATATTTTAAAAATGTAGGTCATAAAATTTGTTAAAAGGATATTTTATTTACGTAAGGGAACATCACAAATCATGTAAAAGAGGGCATTTTTTATTTCAAAAGTGGGTTTTTTTTAAAAAAGGTGTGACAATATATTTTTAAAGATTAAAAAGAATTATAACGAAGTTTTTTAAATAAAAATGATTTATTTTAATGAGATTTTATATTTGAAGAATTCAACTTCTTGATCTAACTATAAACATTTCTTATGTTTTTTCACTTATTACTAATATTAATGAGATTAATGATGAACCTAATAGTACAAGAACAATTGGTCAATTTAGGAAACACGGTCTCAAATTTTTCATGTAAAATCAAGGACATCAATGTGTTACAAATATAATAAGAAGATAACTATTGACCCCTATTTATGTCATAACCAAATGTGAGGTCTAGATATATGACAACTTTGATGACCCAAAGTTTCTATCCATTTTGATATTATACATATAATCATGGTTTGAGTATATTTCCATTGATGATTATAATAAATTTCCCTTTTCCAATTTAAATCTTATAGTTGTTGTGAAGCTCCTCAACACGAAATAACACAAGTTAAAATGTCATCACCACTTGTAATTAGTTAATATAAGCACTAAAAATTAACATAATCCCATATAATTAAAATGAGGGAATGAGTATCAAGAAAATCATATTATGTCAAGGTGTTGATATATCCATTCAGTATTGTAATTTTAAAATTTTATCCACCACACATTATGCTCAATGTGGAGGATGATGCAACTGCCTTGATTCTAAAATTACCAGTATTTCCTATTTTAAAACTTATTTCAAAAGTGGAAATAGACTCCTCTAATAATCCTAAATATAAAATTCAAATAAGTATAAATGGTTGAATAAAAGTATTATTTCCAATATAAATTCACTCAGTCTCCTTTCTTAGCTTTTTCTAAGACCATAATGACAACATCAAATCACTACACAAACATTTAAATCCATCTTCAAAAGTGCTTTTCAATGAAAAAAATTCTTCTTCCAAGGATCCAAATTATTTTTCTCTCACAAATTATTCCCCTTATTCTATCTCTTCTCATTATAATATTGAATATGAAAAAAATGTAATGTATTTCACTCATTGTAAGATAAGGAAGCATGACCAATCTAAATGTTTTATATTGAAGAATAATACTCTAATTAAATATTTTTGATAAGGAAACCCATTCCATTTTTTAAAACTTCAAGTAATGAAACCAAATATGATTATTTCAATGATTCACTAATTAAATTCACTTTAATACATCAATATAATGCACAAGGGGGTCGTGATAGTTTGTTTCTCACAAAATATAACCTCACATAACTTTTCAATTGATTATATCATCACAAATGCTCATACAAATACTTAACTATAAGATCCATTTTATATAAACTACACTTGCCTACAGATTTACATCATCATATTTATTTACTTGGATGGAATGATATTAGTTCATCATCATACATCACACACAATTAACCGTCATTATTTACATTATGTCTAAAATTTATGGATAAGGTCACTTATGATGTGACATCTATAAGTTTTTTAGATTTATTTCTCTAAAATCCTTAGTATTATGATAGTAGATCACACCATAATATATTTAAAAACACTTATAAATTAAAAATAATAGTAAATACATAATAATATGTAATGTAAAATCAAAGAATACAAATCAAAATTTTGTATTGAGTTGTAGAGAAGCAAGAAAAATGATAAATCAAGGAACTAATTTAGATTTAGTCATCATAAAAAAAATTAAAATGCATAAAAAAAGAGATATTTTATTCTATATATACTTGTTCAAACATCAAGGATATGGATGAGTGAGTGGGATGTCAACCACAAGTATACATACAAAGTTTTTAGTCATTTTTTATTAGAGAAAATTCTTTGGAAAACTACTAGGTAGAATATTCTACATAAGGGTGGTATCTAATGATTCAAAAAAGGCATATGTAGGATAGATGGAATTTTTTAATACTATCATGGACTAGATATTTTAAAGGATCCATGGGTTACACTACCCCCTATTTATTTTAACTCTCAATATTTATGTTTTACCCACACAATGAAACCCTGTAACACACATGTCCATGAAATATTTATTTAAACTAGAAATATACATATATTTCATGTGAGGATATGACTCTATTTGAAATAAAATGATATCCCACTAAAATACATAATTATAATGCAATGGTAACATATAAAATTATCGAATAGGCTTTTAAAATTGATTTCTTAAATCAAGATCTTACGACTATGATAAGGGAAAAGTTTTAATACAGCCTTGGCAATGAGACGTGATTATGAAAATGATAATACAAAAACATTGTAATGTCCCTAAAAAAATGTTTATAATACCAATGATGACGAATAATAGGGTCCATTATCTCAAATGAACAAGTACACAACATAAAAGGGTCTACATGTAATTATTTTGGTATATTCTTCCTTCAACAATCTATAGAAGGATGTGTAACATACTCTCCCTACCTCAAAATACATGTGATTTAGTAGATTAGAATTATTCAAACTCATTTTTAATCCCAAATGGTTTCCTTTGTTAAATAGGCCTTTATAATATGAGTATAAGCTCTAAATTATAAGATGTCTCACTTATATTTTAATTTGTAAAACAAAGTGAGAGAAGAAATAGAATAGTGAATTCCTAATAAACATGTAAACTCCTAATAACTCTCCATGAGAGTGTATTTATTTAAATATTTTTGGATTTATGGAATGTATAATGATGGGTTGATAAAGTGCTGTAATAATAAATCATGGAATAAAAATACCAATATCAATAACCACTAATTTGTATAACAATTGATTTATCTAATTATTATATAGATATAAATGAATTATAAAGGAGGAATTTAGCTTTTAAAATTATTGAGATGGACATGTGGTAGGCTATAAACTGTTAAAATAGCAATGCAAGGTGTCTAAAATAAGAAATAGGTGCATTAAACCCTCCTAGATAGAAACACAGTTCTCTATTCAATAGTTCACCATGATATTGTCCTCTATGCCATGCTAATGTTCTTGTGGAGAAAATCCAACGAGTTTTTAGGAGATCCTTCTATTATAGAGTTGTCAGTGTTGTCATGGTGATGTCATGGAGTTGTCCTAGTGAGTGGATAAAGAGCCTTTATATTCTAAGAGATAATGACAAAGTGTGTAATGTGTTTATCTTAGTATGTTTGAGATATGATTGGTTGATCATCAATTTTGGCATGGTTAGAGATGTTTAAGGATGAGTATGGTGATTTTAGGATGTTAAAGAGGTTCATAAGATGTTTGCTATGCTTTTAGTACTTATTTGCATGAGTGTATTTCATCTGGTTGATCATTTTTTTCATCTAGACACTTTGGGTCCAATGGTAGAAAATTTGAGTAGGTAGTTTGATGATGTCACCATTGCCATGTGGGAATGAGACAAAGGGAGTCAGTCATATGGTTGTGATAACATTAGTCCTTATTTTTTATTCACTAGATACCAAGTCATGTATTGAAGTTCATTTAAAGATATGAGGGTGCATAGCTGGCTACTCAGACAAAATTCACTATGTTCCCATAAATAGCCAAATTTGTAAAAGGGCTCACATAGAGTCATGTAAGCATGTTGATGAGGTCAAACTTTACATGAGTGAAAGTGTCAAGATAAAATGATCATATGGGTTTGTTTATTTTTGTTCTTAGTTTCTATGTGCTAATTCTTAGATCATGTGATTAATTTTAACAAAATATATGTAAGTGTAAAGTTGGGATCTCAAGCATTTTGATAGCATTTTACCATACTTGTTGAAATTTGAAATGTAGAAAGAAGATCCGAGTAGGAATTTTTACAATAGCATGTTTTTCATGTGTGGATATTTCAAGATAAGGTGATTGTATGGGTTTGTTTAGTTTTGATCTTAGTTTATTTCTTATAAATATCAGGTCATGAAATAAAGTGTGTCAAAGTATATGCATGAGAAAATTTGTCCTTCTAGGCAGTTCCAGGCATAGTTAGCTCTATAAAAGAAAATTCTAAGTGACCATGTTGATGATGGTGTATCTTCTATGTGCATGGGTTTCAATATTATATTGTTAAATGGATGGATTATCCTATGTGGGTAGATCATATTTATAAAATTGGAGATCATGCCTCGAAGAGAAGAAAAAGTTATTAGTGCTCAAAGATGTATTTTAAGATAAATTACAAGGGTCCCCATAGTCAAATTTTCATGATGTTAATGATCTGGACCTAGTAGAACTCTAATGATTGATGGGAGTTCATACTTCTAGATCTAATGGTTCACATAGAGTCAAATGGGTTAATGTGATATCTATATAGTAAAGATAAATATCTATCATCTTATATAATATCAAAGGAGCATGTTTCCTCTAAGATGCCAGGAAGCAATAAGATGACAAGAAGTGCACAATATCTAACAATTGGGAAAATTAAAAGGATAAAGATCAATGGTGAATGTATGATCATATAGTTGAATATATATGGTGCATAGTAAGTCAAAGTGGTCAACATGTTTTATGTTTAACATAATTTAAGTTAGAGCTCCTTACAATAAGATTGATGGAGCGTGATTGGCCAAATTGGTCAAGGAAATGAGATGATAGTAGAGTGGCCAAGGTTTAAAATTTTAGAATTGGCCCATATGTGTTAAATATTGATATTTCATGATCAATATAAAGATTTTAGGACATGAGATGTGGGCATAGTGTCTGAGGTTTAACTATGACCATTTGCATTTGAATATTTGAATTTTCAAAGGAAAAACCAATATCTAGTTTTTGGGACATAACTTTTAATCCATAATGAATTTGACCATGAAGTAAAACATAAAAGTAGTATAAGACTACAAGGTACATCTAGAAATATTTATTTGAATATATATAAGTATGTACATTCAAAGATATTAAGCTCTAAATTCAACTATGTGTTTGTGATTGTTTTACAAGTAGCCCAAGAAGGGTATTTGAGCTCATTTTGATGTTTTTTCAATATCTATTTATGAATTAGCTATTGGGGAGTGTTTCAAACTCAATGAGTATGATTTGTGTTCAACTTGAAGGTTTCACCAATTTTGTAAAGTATGAACAAAGTCTTAGAAGTTGACTATGTTTTCATTCATAATGATTGTGTGTACAAAGAAGTGTTTAAGATATTTGTGCTTAAGATAAAGGGTATTGTGTTTGTTTTTGGCACTTAAGGGGACCTATAGATTATGTATAATGGGTCCATACTATTATAAAATTTTCCTATGTTCCTTGTTTTCTCATATATGTGTCAAAGAGATGAATGGGTCTCCATAGGACCTAAAACTGACTTAGGCCTATTTAAAAGTGGATTGTGCTTAAGTGTGACCCATGTGAGATGTCTTAATGGTGAAGTCATATATTGTGGCCAAAAAATATTATTATGGACTTGATAATTAAGGATATATATATATATATATATATATATATATATATATATATATATATATATATATATATATATATATATATATATATATATATATATATATATATATATATATAGTGAAACCAAATGTGTTGGTTTCTAGACTTCTTGTAAGACTTCAAGAGAGAGATTTATAGAGGCTTGAGTATGGATAATATTTTTTGAAGCAAAATAAAGAGGCGATTAAGTGTGAAAATGGTTGGGATGATGAGAAGAGAAGATTCATGATTGTGTGTATGACCTATAGGTCATAATTTTTATAGTAGAATAGTGCTCTTGTAGGTTGAAGATTATCAAAAAGATTTTTATGAGTGGAGTAGATTGAATAATTAAGGAACAAAAAGATGAAGTATGGATAGTGGATGGGTATATGATTAGAGTTGGTTCATGATTATATGTATGACTTTTCGGTCATATTCCTATGTCATAACAAGTGTTCTTTTAGGTTTGATTCTTTAAAGTGTGAGAAAAAGATAAGTGGTGTTTGTGTGAGCTTGGAGTTTGATTTATGAGACATATCAGAGTATGGTCTGTGTGAATGATCTCATGGTCAAATTATTGTTGTAATGGAATAATTATTGTAGTTGTACTGAAGTGAGTGTAAGTGAAGAGTTGGAGAATGGGGTTAGTTTGGATATGTAATGTGTCCTAATGTATATTTGTGAGTTGATACAAGTATGTAATGTGCTTTTAAAAATAAGGAGTATTAGGTGAAATAATGAAGGTGAAGGTTGATAAATAAATATCCATCATCAAGTGTTGAAGACATTAGTACTAAGGTGGAAGTGTTCACGTAGGAGGGTCTAAAGGATTTGATATTTCTTAGGGGAAGTTTATCCTTGTGAAATAAGGGTTTCACTAAATACCTTTGGTCAAGAGGATATTATCAATGTCATTTTGTATAAAGGAGTTTATTCATCTCTTATTTGTAATTCCTTATAGAATAGTAGTCCATTTGTGTTGTAGGCTTGAGAGTGGGTTTTATTCTCTATGAGGGTTTCCCATAGGAACTATGTGTTATGTGTTTGATGTTGTGTATGCATTGAATGAATGAGCTCTCTTGTTAATATTGTTTGATCAAGTTGATATATGTTGATTGTTTAATATTTTGAAAGAAGTGAAATTAAAATTAAAATATCTAGGTTTACTAATTCACCCCCCCTCCCAGTGATTGTACCTATAACAATTAGTATTAGAGCGGGTCCTTTGGAGGAAGCCTAACAACTTAAAGTTGATCCTAAGTAGGTAAAAATATGGATAAGTAGTTGAAAAAATAAATATATAGTGAAAGGTTGTTATCAATGCACTTGAAAAATAGATATGTACTTTGAAGAAAGATGCCAAAGAGGATGAGAATATTATCAATGATCTGAAGGTTCAACTAGTAGATGCCAAGACAAGTTTGCATTCAAAATAAAAGGACATCATGTTTGATAAAAAATATTTCCATAATAGTATAGAAGGTGATATAAAGGAAGAAATTGATCTAGAAGCTGATCTCATGAGTGTAATTGGTGAACTAAATGAGTAAAAGAAGAGGAATCATAAAATGAGGAATATGATCAAAGGTATTGAAGCACAAGTCATTTATATTGAGAGAAGTTTGATGGAGAAAGAATTTAGATTAAAGGATGATATGGATAAATAATTTAAGAGTGATAAGGAGACTATCTAAGTTCTCAGAGATCAATTAATGACTACAATTTCAAGTGTAAGAGCTAAAGAAGATGAGAGCATTCAATTGGAAACTAAGATAGGTTAATTGATAGATGAGATTGATAAATTTGTTTTCAAGATAAGAAAGCTTGAAGAAGATAAAAAGAAGTTAAATAAAGTCAAGAGTAATGAAATAAGGCCAATTAGACAACCTAATTCAATAAGGTATGCAATTTATTTTCAAGATCTTTGTTATACATGTAATAAGTATGGTCATAGAGCTAAGGAATTTAGAAGGAAGTAAATCAAATATGGATATTCATGGATCCATGATAAAAGGAGTATATGGCTAAAGATTGATCATAATTCAAATTTGTAAGAAGGTATGAAAGACAATACTTGTTTTAGTTATCATAATAGTAGACACTCTGGTAGATTCTATTTAAGTGGAGGTAATAGGTCATTAAGGTATCTCAAAGGAAATGAAGCTTCCATTGTCTATAAGAAAGGTCATTATTAGCTATGGAGAATAAGTATTATCAATGATAATCACACTAGTCTAAAGGTTGATAAGAAAGTTTCTTTAGAAGAATGTGTTACACATTAGTCAAAAATCAAAGGTCAAGTTGGTAAATTAGCTAGTGTAGTCATATAAAATGCAAAACTTGGTAACCTAACTGTGGTTTATGGAACCCAACCCATAATTCCATCTTGATTTTTCTCATGACCCTCGTAGGCATCTTTTCACTAATTCCTAGTCATCCATAGCCTTCTAGACTTGATCCCAGCTAAGGTAAACCCTTCTTTCCATGACTAATCCATCCCCCAAGCCCCATCAACTTAGGAAAAAAGCACCACACTTGGAATATAACACTAGTGCCACTCCTATCCACTTTTGATGCTCCAGTCTAAGTGTATTTTTAGCCCCAATGATCAGTTCTTTCTAGTTTCCCATCCTTCTCCTTGTCATCCTTGCATGAGTACATTCAACCCATGATGAATAGATCCTTATTAAATCCCATTCAAACATAATTTGGAAAGGGTTGGAAAATATCACAAATTAAACAAGAATACAAGCAAGACTACTAAATAAATATTTTCTACTCTTTGCATACAACTAGCTAATACACTTACAAGAGTATTATAATCCTTACACTAATCACTAGCCACCTCAAACATATCCAATTTAGTATTTTTCATATTCTTAAACTCTATTAAAAAAATTACATCAAGTGGTAGATCTACATATGGCTTGATTCTCTTTGGAGTATTGGTATGTAGGCAGCAGCCCACACAAGGGCTATGGATACATGTTTCATGAATCTTACACACACTGAATCCCCTTCTTTCTCAAAATTGGTGAAAGAATAATGGAGTATATGTTTTGAAAATTTAATCTTCTCTACAAGGAGCTCTATAGACTTCTAGGTTATGAAACATCACAGATAGGGTTACACAAGCATAACGAGTAAAACCCATAAAGCTTAGATCTCCTACATAATAGTAGGAGATGTGGACTATAGTGTTGATACCACTCCTATCCACTTTTAGTGCTCCTATCCAATAATAAAATGAAGGTTAGATATTAGTTGGTGATAATGTCCCAATCCTACAAAGTGAATCTTAGACCCTATCTCAACTGTATAAATCAATTTTTAACCAAGTCTTATTTCCTCCCTCTTATTACTATTTTTAGAAAGGTCAAAATTATAATCTAATTTAAAAAAATAAATAGATTAATTATTTCATGTTTATTCACTAATTTTACTACTCAAAACCTTTAACTAAATTAGGAATAATACACCATTATTCCCAAAATAGGTTAAATTATTCGGTGAACTTGACTTACTTTATTTATGCATAAAAAGCCTATAAACCCTAGGGTAAATTTCCTACTGATTTTTCCTATTTTTTTAATTTTTTACTTGCACAATAAAATACAAAATTGGTAATAAATTTTAAAATTTCATAGTAGATTAAAAATAATTTTCTTTCAAACCCTAGTTGTCCATACTAGGTCCCAGTATTTTCCTAGTATTTTTCCTTTAATTTTTTTTATTTTTACTAGCATATTTAAATAGAAATTTACTTTAAATTTTAAAATTCAATAGTAATTTTCAAAAAAAATTATTTTTCAAAACCCGAGTTGCATCTTATAGGTCTTTTTAAATTACAAAATTTTTGATAAAATTCTAGTTTTTTACTTGCATATCTAACTTAGAAATTCACTTTCAATTTCAAAATTCAATATTACTTGTCAAAATATTTATCTTTCAAACCCTAGTTTCTTATACTAGGTCCCATTACTTCTTGATATATCATCTTACACCTAAACTCATATTATACATCAAAAAGAAAAATGGATATAAATTATTTACAATTATTTTTTGCATTCCTTACACAAAATAAGGAGACCATCACTGGTCTTATCATCTACATGAATGATGAAGCTTATCATATGCTAATACAAAGATTTATGCTTTGTGTTTCATATTTATTTTTCATAATATGGGATGAGGTTAAGAAAGTTAGTATTAAACATGCTAAGATATATTTTGCACCACTTCCCTTGGAGCCTCTATCCTATGTCAAGTTATGTTACATGGTCCATTTTACTCTTCACTAGGTCACTACACATCATTAGAGAGCTTAGTTGACACCCTTTGTCCCTCCACCATCTTAACGTATTGATTATCTATGCTTTCCTCTAATAGCTACTACTAGTCCTATACATATATTAGATAATGTGTCTATATCTATTACTTGGTGTGCCGCAATACCTCTAACTAGTTAGGAACCTCACCACCCTCCCATTCCTTCCCATCCTAGGCTGAACCCACTAGCACAAGTAGATTTTCATAAGGCATATGATATTTTTGATTAGTTTAAAAACACACTAGCTAATATTTCCATGTTATAACTATTTTAGAAAGCCAAAATGTTATAGGACATTCTCTATTAGGCACTCATTTAGACTTTTATGCCCATTTATTCAGATATTTCTTATTTTGCATTAGTGGTTAACATGATAAAAAAAATATAGAAGATGTTATTACTTTTTATCATGATGACATGCCATCTCAAATAATTATTGATCAAAATTTACCACTATTCATAAAATCTCAAGTCAACCAATGCAGTTAAGAGAGTTCTAGTTGATAGTGGTTTTAGACTTAATATATGTAATATTACATTCATACAGACCATGCGAATGAATATGGAATCCATGAAAAAATAATATAAGAAAATTAGAGGTTTTGATCATATACCATGACAAACATTGGGCACCATTGATTTTGATATCATAGTAGGACCCAAAATCCTCTCTATATAGTTTTAGGTCATACCAGGCTCTCTTCATTATAATATTTTATTTAGATGACCTTGGATACGTGCTATGGGGAAATTTCCTTATACTCTTCATCAATGTGTTAAATTTATCCATGAAGGATACTTATACACATGTCCAACAGATAACCAACCATTCATATATTATCAAACTATAGAGTCATCTTAGACTATTTTACTAGATAAGACACCTCATATCATAATTTAACCACTACCTCATTGAATTTCTCTTGATCAAATAAATACATATGAGGTTGGAGATAATATCACTTCTCACATTCCACTTATATTTATGTCCTCAGCTCTAGATATTTAGCCAGTCATAACAAATTTATCCATTCCAGCTACTCTATTACTCACAATTCCTACACCTATTACAATTATACATTCATCAACAATAATTTTAGTAGTACCATTTGATTTTATAAATACAATTAATTCATCAATTACAACCACTCTAACATCACAATTATCTTCTACTACCATAGTTGATGAGACTCAAATATCACAATTACCCCTTGTTGTAAATTCTAAGCTACCATATGTACATGATGTTGATATAGATTCCTAGGCTTCTTCAAATGATGATATGACACCCACACTCATATATGAATATTTTTGTAGATTCAAATTTCCACCCATAGGCCCTATAGACTACTAAGATGACACTATATCTCTCATTACACATCCTACATCACTCTTAGTATCTCTCACTATATTCATAGGATATACTCCACATTTACATCCATAAACATATCGCTTCGCACTTGTATTTATCATGGTTACCTCTATGGATATAGATCCACTCATTTAGATTCATGTAGGAAACACACAACATCAATAATAAATTATGTTACAAATGTTACTTGATCATGGATTAATCACATTACCTATAGTGTGACACAGATCTATTAGCAGATTATCACAACAAGATGGTCACCCATTTTATCTTTTTCATAGGCTCACCAGGCCATGATACAAACTCAAGCATAGATTTATAACATATATTAGATAAACTATAGATTCAGGGTATTATTTAGATTATATCAACACCAACACTAGTTTCACCCCTTCTGCTAAATTAATCTACTACTAGAGCTAAACATCTTAGAGGAGAATCAACATCTTCACCACTAGAGCAACCTTCAGTTCACCTTCAACAAGATCACACCATTTAGACAACTTTTAAAACATATGATGATACTTATGATGATGATCTTGAGGCATTTTATGATGGTCATGGTCCCTTCCTCCATCTCCATCTTTAGAAAGTTCCACTCCTTGGACCCTTTACCCCCTCTAACCTAGTCTTTCATGTCATCATGTCTATATTACTTTATTCATATACCTGTACCTAGATTCTCTTCAAAATTCCTGTATAAATTATTCATATGATTGATTGTACATAGTTCATAACATTTCAAAATATAAAATCAATACAACATATCAAAAACATAAAAACATTCAAATATGTCAAAACAATAAAACACATTTTGAGTGTATGCATTATCCATGTTTTATATTTCTAATACTATGCTAGACTTACATTTGATGTTCTATGCTATTATTTGCCAATTTATCTACATTACCAAACTTCACTTGATCTTATTTGAGTGTGTGTAGTGACATTTAGATCTTTGATTGTTTCACTCCATCCATTGAGGGGGCATCCTACTTCTAGATCATCACATACCTCAATATACATACCATCTAGGGGCATCTTCTACATGACTACACCTTCTAGTTTATGTCATTCCTACACCACACACTCTAGTTATCATGTTGTTGTACTTTACTTAATAGCTTACACAAATTACTCTATCAACACTCACTAGTATATAACAGTTGTGTATTTCCTAGCATATACCTAGTCTTGTACTAATGTGTATTGCATACTTTCACATTCTTCCTTTGATTAGTTAGATATGATTATACTTCTTATATTTACATTCTCTCCTTTATTTTGCATAGTTATATGTGATTACATTTCTTAGTCCTTATTTGTCTCTTGCATGTGCCTTTTGACATTTACCAATGTCCTTTAGCTATACTCTTTTATGTTATTGTGGACCTCATGCCAGCTCTTACTTATTTCAATTGTATATTTTTATGGAATTTGAACATGCTTTATATGTTTATTTATTAGTTTAAGTGACATGTGCCCATGTTCATTATTTTCTTGACCCCTTGGCCATTTTTTTATGCTTCTTGATTCTTTCCTTGTGTGCTTTTTATGTGTTTCTTGTTTGTTTCTCACTATTTACAATGCCATGATCTACATCATTCATTATATTTATATCTTGGATGCCATGATAGACATCATGTTCCATCCCTCCTTGCCAACTAACAACTAACAACTAACTATACTTTGAATTATAGTTCTAATTTATTACTTTACACATGTTATTTCATTGTTATATCTATCTAGGCATACTCATATTGATCTAGCAATGTCTAAATACAAACAATGTTATATATTGTATATTGGGTGAATATTTTGTCATCGATTAGCTGACATAAAAATGGGTATTTTGACCATAGCACAAGGAGATTTATACAACAAAAAGTGTAAGTTTACTACAGCATAGTGAGATAAATCTCTCCTCTCATCAAGGGGAGGTTCCCTATAAACCACTTATATATTAATATGAGCTGAAAATAGACTTAGAGGTGAGATTTCACCATCCATCTCTCTTTTTTTAGAGATGATGTTTACAGGCAAAAGAGAAATCCTAGTTAATGACTGAAAGCATTTTTCTTCTTTTAGAAATGATGTTCAAAAAGTGGCAAAAAAAAAGCTCAGATAGTAACTAGATCTATGAGAAACCATGAAAACACAAAGTCTTTCATTGTTCTCCTTACTGATTTGGAATGTAC
Source organism: Torreya grandis (assembly GCA_037957365.1). Lineage (NCBI taxonomy): Eukaryota > Viridiplantae > Streptophyta > Pinopsida > Cupressales > Taxaceae > Torreya > Torreya grandis. The sequence continues at coordinate 481,907 of JARHVA010003427.1, forward strand.
ATAACATTAGAGTGAAGTTCAGCTCAAATTCTCCACCAGAAACTACAACAGAGCATAAGATCATAAAGGATAAAATCAATTCAAAGCCTTTCTAATACCCTTCTCACTAAATCATGAGAAAAAAACATGAACTAAAGGTAATTATAGTAGTACGAAGTCTTCATAATTAACTTCAGAACATCTTCAGATAATTTCCACACAATTTGTTTGTTTAATCAAATAGATGAAAGATTATTAGGAAAAGAACATAAGCATGATCTCCTAAATTACTTGATTTATTCCAACACAAAGTTTGAAAGTAACCTACTTTCTCATTCATTCAAGAAAATATGATTTACAATCCAAGCACAAAGTCTCAGGAAGCATCTCAATTTCGGTAGAGTTTTTTTTATCAATTATCAAAAGATCCCCTTTACAAAAGAGGCTCCCTCTATATATATATAGGGAGAAGCTTTGAGAAATGAGAAAAAACTTAAATATTATAACATAGTCAAAGGTGAGACTTGTTGAATTTGGGACATTCCAAAATTTTACATGTATTTACACATAACAAAAGTACATGTGCAAATGTGCCAAGTCAATTACAAAGTGCATTTGAAAAAAGGAGAAGAAAGCATGGAAGAACGGTTTAATTTTTATCGCTAGTATTCTTTAGATGAGAATCATACATGGCAATAGCTGCCTCTATCTTGATACTGTCTAGAGAAATAGTATTCTTGAAACTCACCTTAGCCCTGACTGTAGCAACTCTTACTAATGTGATTTATTTGGCATGACTAGTTGACCTATTTTTTAGATAGTCTAGAGTTAACTGATTATCCAAGATATTATCTACAGAGGCCATTGAGAATGCTTTCTCCTTGAATTCTTTTTAGAACATACCTTCAAACTCTTGAATCATTTCTTTTGCTGAAATAAATTGGTTGTCTTGAGAGGTAAGTTTTCAAGGCAACTCCTTCAATTTGTGCAATAAATTGATATCACTTTGTTCATTGAGATCCTTCAAAGATTCAAGATCACTGATCAATTCCTTAAGCACCCAGATCCTATATATCGATGATTCTTTAGTTTTAATATAAGAGTCTCTATTGGCAATGATGTCGATTGATACTAGGGTATGTATTTTTAGCTTCTTCATATTTGTCCATTTGCTAAGATATTTATCTATGCTTTCAACCTCTTGAGAAATGATATTGATAAGATCATCTAATTCTATTCTCATTTTCCTCATTTTACCCATCTTCTTAGATAACTCTATGAATAAGGAAATACCCTATGCATGCATCTTATCAAAGTAGTCTTAAAAAACTTTGCCCTTTAGATAAGTCCTTTCTACTTTCTGAATCACGGGATTGTCTTTGGAGATAGCCTCTAGAGTTACCACTTATGGATCAAAAGTGATCCTCCTTATCACTGTGATTAATTATTCCATGATCACCTTATAATTATCCTTCATTTCTCTTTTCCAATCAAATTTTTGAACCATAATATTCATTGTTGATTGAAAATCACTCTTAACACCTTTGTGATTTATCTTCCCTAACTCAACTCAAGACATAAAGTAGCTTCTTATATCAAAATTTTCAAGAGTCGCATCCTATGGAGGTTTGGCTATTTCTAAAAATTTGTACCCCTTATGTCCAATCATCTTTGAAAATATATTTAGCTTTTTGGGGGTCTTAGATTTTATTGGCACCATTTTACAGAAGTCAAAGTCATTTGGAGAGATGGCTTGTTTTTTCCTTTTAATTTTAAAATTTGACAACCATGGTGGGAGTGCAAAAGTACTTACATTAGGAGCAATCCCATCATTTGTGTTACTAGAGTCACACTAACATCAGTGGTCGTAACAATGGGTGGAGTACTAATAAGAGCTACGCCTTCTATTGAATGGTTGAAAGCAAAACCATCTCCAATGTTAACAGATGGAGATGACAAACTAGGGATTAACCTGGAGGAATGAAGAATACCTCCAAAAGTGCTTTGGGGGTCATTAAAAATGATCTTAGAAGGAGAGGCCAATCTAAAAGAGGGAACACTGATTGGGGAAGCAAGTGAAGAAGTTATGATAGGTGTGCCAAGTAGGGAAGAGGAGATTCTTATTTTTGGTTGCACACCTTAGAGAGATAGAGTTTCTATTTCTTATTGACCTACAGGACTATCACTAGTTTCCATCTGTTCTACTACTAGTTCTTTAGCACTTTGTTTCTCAACCTCCATATCTATTGTTTCTGGATCTTTCTCTATGACTTTTGATTTCTTCATTATAAAATGGATCCCAGGCTTATGGGACCTAGAAGGAGAAGGAACATCACTTTTATTCTTCATTTTATTTTCTACTCTCCTTCTTGTCTCTTCTTGAAACTCAACTTTTGACCCTATAATGAACTCTTTGAAATTGATCCCCTTATTTTCTAACCTATCATTGGTGTTTATCAATATTGGTTCAAATCAAATCCTCAAGGAAGTCAACTCCTTCTAAGACCATTGGTTTGAGGGAAGAGGAGCATTGGTGACTTGTTCAGCATAATATCTATTATTGATCAGATCTTTGTCATCTACTAGATTTTTAGGGATATTAGTGAGCCCCAAATATTCTATTTGTTCAAAAGATAGTCTACTATAGTCCATCTTTTTGATATCTTCTGTTGTCTTCAAATTGATCCAAACATCTTTGATCATAGGTTCATAGAATTGGGTCTTCCTCCTAATCATGTCCTTTATGCCTCTATAGTCAAAATTTGTTCTCTTTTTGAAATGCTTCATGGTTACAAGTTGCATTTTGGTCTCTACTACTCTAGCTTTTATAGTGGTAAATACCGAGAACTTGCCAATTTCAACTGGGAACCTGAAACTAGGTTTATTGAGTTCCATCTACTTATTGTGTATGAAAATAGTTTGTGTACACAGCTCCATCAGGACTAATTTATCTGAGGGGAATCTTGGGATCATATAGGGATAATCTTGGAAAAATCCAACTCGTAAATAATAAAAAGAAGGGAACTACAAGGACATACACCTGAAGTCATTCACAACAGTCCAAGCTTCATCTGATACTCTTTTTTGTTCTAATTGGGGATCAAAAAGACACAAAAATACCATGAAGAAAGCATCATTTACCCTCATAAAATGATGGATAGGACCCTTTAATGTCAACTGAGGGTAATATTGATATATCGGGGTCATTTTTTTCTCCTTTTGATGTTAAACCTGGGAAGGTTCTCATTGACACTGTAATGTATATTAGGTATGAATTCATGTAAAATTTTGAGGTAGTGGATACCTTTATCAATTGCTCATGTAAAGCATTGTTGATTTGTTCTCCCTATAAAATTACTTGTTTGCCCTATAAAATTATCTTAATGAAGGGATACATCAATTTGTGAAACTGAGAGGAAGAAGGTAAACCTCATAATCTACTAAGAAGAGTAATCAAGTTTCCAACCTCTTCTATAAAATCACTCCTTGAAAAGTGTCATGGCCATCTAGACAAGTTCACTCTAGAATTTTGAGCCATCTATTATTAATCACTTTCTTTGCTTTCTCAGGAACTTTATCATATTACTTTTGTTCTTCAACGAAGTGAAGTTTCAACACTTCAGTAACGGGAGGGCACATGAACACTTTGTTAATGAACTCAGGGTCTAGTCTAATTACTATGTTACCACCAGCATCTACCATAGCCCTAGTATCCTTATTATAAAATTAAGTGCACTGGAGAATGAACTTTATGTGGTGAGCCACTATAGGAATAGAGGAGACCAGATGGATATTACTCTAAATTATCTTCTTCAGTTTAAAACTAGGATTGTTTGCTTTAGTTATTTCTATGAACTCATCCATATCTATGTGCCCGATCTCTGTATCTCTAATGTCATCAAAATTAGAAGCAATCAAGGTGATTAAAAAAATACCTTGATATTGGTACTTCATTATCTTTGACTTATTTGTATAAACCTTAGTCATCTAGATGAGCCTTTGTCAAAAGTATATTGATAAAAAAGGATCCCAAAGAGAAACTATAATAAGAATCATGATTACATAATTAGGGGAAATATTAGGAATCTAATAATATTCTATGTTGGATGATCATGACCATAAAAATGTACTTGGAATGGCTAAGGTGTGAGCAAGTCAGAAAGTGAAAGGGAAGTGAGCTTGAGAAAATGAGAAAATTAAATTTTTTTAAAGTTAGGAAAAATTGGAGGGAAAGCATGCATGGGTAACAAAAATTTCTGCCCTTACATGTGGAGGAAGGTCTTTGTGCATAGGTGACAAAAATTTCCACCTGTGCATATTGGGACTGGTAGGCTGTGCATTGGTGGTAATTTTTTCCACCTATGCATATGGAAGAGAACATCGTGTAAGGGTAGTGATTTCTGCCGCCGATACAATAAAAAGGGGAGAACTATGTGAGGGCAACAATTGTCACCACCATTGTATGGGGAAGAATGGAAGGTTGTAATTGTATCAAAAATTTCTACCTTTACATGGAATGAGGCAAATTGTGTAAGTGTGGCAATTTTTGCCACCATTACACTGGCTAGAGCAGCTGACGAGTAGGAAGAAGGGGAAGAGGGTTTTTCCTCTTAGATCACCTCCTAGAGGAAAAAAATGGAGGAAGGGGAAGAAAAACATAAAAAAAACCTAGAATAAAAGGGAAAAAGGAAAGACAACTTTGAATAAAAGAGGAAAAATGAAAAAAAAAAAAAAGCAAAAACCTAAACAAGAAGAGAAAAAATGTGAAACCCTACCTGGAATATCACAATACAATGCTTGAATATGATGAAATCATGATTCCACTCATTCACACAATTAACTAGATGTAGGGAGGAGGAGAGGACAAATTGAAATGAAATAAACGAAGATAAAATGAGTTTAAAATGAGGAGAAATTGATTCCAACCACTCAGCATGTGTGGCCATAAATGTTGCGCATGAAAACTAAGATCATGTAGGGGCAGCAATTTTTGTCGCATCTACATGATAGGTTGAAGAGGGATGTAGGGGTGGCAATTTTTTCCCCTCCTGCATGAAATGATGAAAGGGTAGAAAAAATAATTGCCTTTGCATGGAAACCTAAAAACTACATGTAGTGGTGGCAAAAAATGCCACCCTTACATGCAAATTAAGAAAACACACTAACTCCTTGAAATTTATCAAAAAATTGACATTATGATCACATCAAAATCATAATTATTTTCACATTTTTTGATAAATCATAATGAGGACACATCATGAAATTTTCAAGGATGCCAGTTTACCAAACTTGAGATCAAGAAAAACTTACCTTGAAATATGAACATAGAGTGAAAAACATGAAATAGACAAGTTTCATAGGGATTGTTCCAAAAATGAGCATAGCTAATTTTAGGAACAATAGCGGGCTCCTACTTAGGAACTTCCATTGATCCAATCAATAGGAGTAGAAACTAGTCTCTAAGTGCCTTTATCTAGTCTATTGGGCCATAGAGTCAAACTAAGAAAGAAAAAGACAAAAAGAAATAAATAAACACAAAAAATATACAAATGTACAAGTGAACTCATCTAATACTTCAAGGATTGAAGTGTTTCAAATGTTTCCCACTGTGAAGTAGTGAGAATGGCATTCCATGTTGATACTCTAGCAAGAAGTTATTTTAACCATAGACCTGATGAATGGTAAATGGACCTCTCCACAAATAATCAAATTTGTCATGAATTCCTTTTGGTTCTCTCTTCTTGTCCCACAACAAGACTTGATCTCCAATTTGAAAATCATGAATCCTTACCCTCTTGTCAAAGAGTTTCTTCACCTAATTTTAATGTATAATAATTCATTCCACCACCATGGTTCATTGCTCATCTAGTTTGGTTAGGCACATGATCTTTGTATTAATAGAATTTTTGAAGGTGGAATCTTTGATCGCCTTTGCCAACTTCAATGCTGGTAGTTCCAAGGTGATTGGTATCTCCGAATTTAAACCATACAAAAGTTGGAATGGTGACATGCCTATTTCCCTCTTAGATGTAATCTTATCTGCCAATAAAGTGTCAAACAATGCTTTATGCCAAGTTCTCTGATTATCATCTACTAGTTTCCTGATAATAGTAACCAAATTCTTATTACTCAATTTGGCTTGGCCATTTTCTTATGGAAAATAGTCAGTAGAGTGGGAGAGGGTAATCCCATGATAAAATAAGAACTTGGTAATCTCATGGGAAGAAAAATAGGATTCATTATCTATTACAATCTTAGTTAGAACTCTAAAGCGGGAGACAATATTTTTCTTGAGAAAATTACATACCATTTCTGAAGTAGCATGCTTAGTTGGGATATCTTCCACCCATTTGGTAAAGTAATCATTCATAGTGAGAGCATAATCATGCCCAACACTTGAAGATGGGTTGACTGTGATAATGAAATTAATACCAAATTGTTTAAAAGGTTCTTCTATTACCACTGGCTTGAGAGGTAATGCGGCTAATTTAGGTTTCTCAATGAACTGCTGACACAATTCACACATATGCACTCATTTGTAAGCATATTGAAATAGTGTAGGCCAATATTATCTCACTAATAAAATTTTATGAGCCATCACTAGTGCAAAAAAATGTCCTCCAGAAGCCAAATATGGAAGGAATCTAAATGCGTACTTTGTTTCACCTTATCGATGCAACAAAGAAATACCCCATCAAGGCTTCTCTTATACAAACCATTATCCCACAAGACACAGTTAGTAGCTTTTAACTTAACATTCCTTTTTTATTTTTATGATAGATGATTGGGACACTCACCACAGGTAAGGAAATGAGTGATATCAGAATACCACTCATCAATAGTAGTGACGAAGAGAACTGTGGGCACATCTTCTACCTTTGTTTCTTCATTTTTTATTTCTTTGGGTATGTTATCGTCAGTCAATTGGTAGAGCCCCTTTCCCCACACAAGTTTGGTAGATTTGATATCAAGATAAAATCTTAAATTTTGGAAATCCAATTGCCCCTTTTAGTACCAAACTCTTGTTGAGTTAGAATGGACTTCACTGTTGTGTCAGGCACTAAAACAATAGTATGTGAATTCACAATATAGAACCTGAAATGCTTTACCACCTTAACCATGGCATAAGCATGTTTCTCCATATTTGAATATTTTAATTCATGAACTTTGAGAGGAAAACTCATAAATGATATGGGAGATTCCACACCTTCTTTGTTTTGTTGAACCAGAATAGCCAAAAGTGTATGCTCAGAAGCATAGCTATATATTATGAAGTCTTTGGTATAATCTAGAAAAACCAAACTTGGTGCATGAGAAATCACTTTTTTGATGTCTTCAAATGCTAACTTGCCTTCTATATTCCATCATAAAGTGGATTTTCCCTTCATCATGTCCACAATGTGGTGAGTCTTCTCTGTGAATGCCATAATTAATCTTCATAGAAAATTCACCTTTTAGAAGAAAGAATGAATTGTAGTCTTACTAAAAGGAAGAGCAATACTTTCAATAGATTTGACTCTTTTTGAGTTAATTTTTATACCTTCTTAGGATATAGTGTGATTGAGAAGCTTACCTTTTGTAACCCCAAAAATTGACTTCTTAGGATTAAGAGAAATACCATTTTGTCGACAACATTACAACACTTATTGTAGATGATGTAGGTGATCAGGATGATGTTTGGAAAAAAATGGTCAAGTCATCAAGATATACCAGAATAAACTTTCCCATTTCATCTCTAAAGGCAAGATCCATTGCTCTTTTGAAGGTAGTGCCAGCATTGATCAAACCAAAAGGCATTCTGTGATATGCAAAAGTGACCCAAGGTGTAGTGAAAGTAGTTTTATGTTGATCTACTTCATTCACTTCTATTTGGTTATACCTATAAAAGCCATCTAACATCGATAACATTTCTAAACCAGTCAATATTTGCAACACTTGATCCATGATGGGTAGGGGGTAGTTATCTTTTAAACAAGATTGATTTAGGTTTTTGAAATTGACAGAAATATGATTTTTTCCATTCTTCTTCCTTATAGGAACTATGTTAACAATCTAGGTGGAATGATGGATTGGAAAAATAATTCTTGCATTCAACATTTTTTGGATCTCAAAAAAGTAGTACCTAATATTTTGGGGTTGTATTTCCTTTGTTTCTACTTATAAGGCAATGACACAACTTTAAGATAAATTTCATGCCAAATTTCCTCAAGCCTGAGAGATTTCAAATCATCATAAGAATATGCCAAGACATCAATGTAATGGTGAAGAAGAGCAATGAATTTGAGATTTTCATTAGAAGTGCAATATTTTCCAATGTTGACCATTTTGGGATTTTCATCCGTGTTCAAATTTATTTAATCAAACTGCTTGGAGGAACCTGAATCCACTTGTCACTGCTTGACATATCTGTCCTACTTATGAAATAATTTTTCAAGAGAAACTAAACCTTTTGGAATTTTATTTCCCTTGAGTTGAAGGAACTCTTCACCAATTTTGGAATTTACTTTAGGAACTGATTCTCATGGTGGAGATTCACTTTCTTCAAAATAAAGATCTTCAAAGCTATCCATCTTTTCTAGAAAAGCAATGATTTGATTATCATCATTAAACACTTGCCAATGGTTGGAATTCTCAGGTACACTTGGTTGAAAGACCAGGTCAATAGTGTACTTGTCCCCTTCAAAGTCTTTATGGAGAACCATGAGGGTCGCAGAGACAGCCAATGAATCTACACTATCATTGAATTCTCTCGGCACATCAAAAATATTGAAAGCATCAAAACATTCAATACAATCCTATACAAGATTGTGATAATGTCACAATATTTCATTTTTGGTTTGGTATAGATTCCTTACCTAACAAACCACCAATTCAGCATCTCCTTGAGTGTGAAGAACCTTAATACCTTTAGCATGAGCAGTTTTCAATCCAAGTAGCAAAGACTCATACTCAGCGGTGTTATTAGTGTTATTAAATTGAAGCTTATATAATTAAGAAAAAATTTCTCCTTGAGGGGGCATCAAAAAAAATTTGGCTCTAGAAGTGGTAGAAGAGGTACTGCCATCAAATTCTAAAATCCAAACATCATCAGAATATGATCTTTTCAAAGATTTTTATTCATTAGTAAGGGAAAATTCTTCATTGTCTAAACTTTGCTTTAACAATTCTTCTAATCTTTTATCTCAATTTTCTAGATTGCCACTTAAATAACTTTCATCTGATGAACTAAAAACATCTTTAGTGGTCAGAAAATAGTTACCCATTCCTTATGATTTAAATTAAATATGAGCTTTGAGATCTGAAGTTTGGGTGACTATATATTTTGACTCTTTCTCAACAAGAATTTTTTTCATGATGCCTTTAACAAGTATCCTTTCATCAGATAGATCCATATTCAATTCTCGACCTATGTCCTTGAAAAAATTGTGCTGAACCAAAATATAATAAGAAGCTGGGACATCAGCCACTAGGACCATCATTTTGATCCTTTTCTCTAGAAAAGCCACAAGAGTGAATTGGGCATCTTTGATTTGACCCACAAGTGGGACTTGTTTATTTTCCATGGAAAAACATCTCCCAAAAGTCTTAGTCAAAGTAAGACCAAGAGAATCTGCTACCTTGGCAGGCATAACATTATCAGAGGCTCTAGAGTCTATTACGCAATTACTCAACTTATGACCATTTATCAATAGGGAAACATAGAAAGATTCTATTTTCTTGGGGGTGACAAGAGGAGTAGAAACAAGATTATTCTTGGTGGATATGTTCTTGGAGGAATCATGATCACCTTTGGAAAATATTATCCTATAGGGGAAGTTGTACTTTTTCATATTCAGCTAGCCTATCAAACTGCTCATGATTGGTTTGCAAGTAATCCATTTCAGTCATTTGAATCTTAGTATTTTTGGCATGATCAATTATATCAAATAACTGAAATGGAATAGAAATATAGGGATAAATCCCATCATCCTAATCTTTATTAGTTGTGGCACTGGTACGAGAGATAGAAGTAGAAGGTATGAGATGGTTTGAGGTAGTTACTTTCTTATTGGTCATAGGGTCCTTTGATTGGAAAGGTAGTGAAGTCCCCCTTTTAGTGAATGAAACTATTGGTTGAGGTTCTTCTCCTAATTTTTCTTTATCAGCTTGTTCAACTGACTAGTTTTAGGACCTAGTAAAAATAGTGTACGATCCATCAAACACTTTTCCCTTGCTTCTAGCTTCATCTTGATAATCTAGGAAACTAATGTTGGAGTCACCACCTAATTCATATTCTTATTCTTTAAAGAGATTAGCATCATCTTCTTGGTTCAACTCATTTGGAGTGAGAAATCATGTTCAGCTTCAAGATAACCAACTGCTGAATTAGCAGGTGCTACTTCAATGGTATGCTTCATGTGTGGGGGTGGCAAGCAATTTGGTTGACCTTTATTTTTAGAAGCATTGACTTGATATGATTAGTTGGGAAATGTTGTCCTTAGCATATCCCAATGTGGAAGAGTAGACATACCCTGGGCCATTTGTCTTTTTAGGGCTAGTCATTTATTTGCCAATTTTTGCACCATAGGATATATGGTGCTAGTGGAAGAAATTTCCGTAGATGAGAAAAATTTACTGTTATTAGAATCTTTTCTAATCCTACCTACTAGGATAAGATCATCCACAACCTTAGTAGCCAAATTTTTGGCTATATAAATATCAATAGGGCTATCCCACCTCAATAGAAAACTTACCTCAGGAAGTTGAGAGTTGATGAAAAAACACTTAAGATTCTTTAGTGTTAGCTGAGCAATTATAGGAATTTGATTCCTCTGTTTGTTGAATTTATAAATGAAGTCTTGCATAGGCTCATGAGGTTCCTTATTCATTTATGTAAGTTGAGCCAACAAGGCATATGCATCTTCAGCAGGATTGAACCTAGCCTCAAACTTAGCCTTGAGGGTATTCCAATCAGTTATTATTTGAGCTTGAAGGTGGTAAAACCAATCCATGGTAGTGCCTTACAAAGTTTCTACAAATAGTCTCATCACTATATCTTTGTATTCCATGCCTATCATGCTGCATGCTATGTAGAAAGCAATGATATTCTCATTTGGATGAACTTTCCCATCACCATAAAATTTGGGAAAATTCTTCCTCAAACTATGGGGTAGTTCATCTAAAGGTGGGTTCAGATTGAGAGGGATAAAAGTGTTGCCCCAAGGGTGTTGGACTTCCATGATATGTTTATTAAATAGAGGGATAACAAATCTTGGTGGGGTAAGTATAGATAAAACCCTACTAATACTGAGACTAGAAGCTTCACCTAGTATGGGAGATCTAGTGTTGGTAAGAGGGAAACTCCTAGTTTGCTGAAGGTGAGATGGTGGAGGAGAAATCTCAAAATTATTTCATTACACCAACTCAAATACAGGATCAACAATACCTTGTGTTCTCTAGCTTCATGTGTGCAGTGGATCTACTAGAGTGTAAAATGATAAAGGACTAGAAAGTCTTCAATTTGAAGCTTGAGGCTTCAAAGTGCACATTCATGTCCCTAGTGGAGTCACCAAAAACTATTGGGTGAATATTTTGTCATCGATTAGCTGATGGCAAAATTGCTATATCGACCATAGCACAAGGACATTTATACAAAAAGAATTGTAGGTGTACTACAACATAGTGAGATAAATCCCTCCTTTCATCAAGAGGAGGTTCTCTATAAACAACTTATATATTAATATGAGCTGAAAATAGAGTCAGGGGTGAGATCACACCATCTATCTCTCTTTTTTTAGAGATGATGTTTACAAGGCAAAGGAGAAATCCTGCTTAATGATTGAAAGGATTTCTCTTTTTTTAGAAATGATGTTTAGCAAGTGGCAAAAAATCTTCTCAGATAGTAACTAGATCTATGAGAAACACACAAAAGCACAAAGTCTTTCATTGTTCCCTTTACTGATTTAGAATGTACATAACAATATAGTGAAGTGCAACTGAAAGACTCCACTAAAAACTACAATAGAGAATAAGATCATAAAGGATAAAAGTAGTTCAAAGCCTTTCTAATACCCTTCTCACTAAATCATGAAAAAAAACATGAACTAAAGGTAATTATAGTAGCACAAAGTCTTCATAATTAACTTCAAAACATCTTCATATAATTTCTACACACTTTGCTTGTTTAATTGAATAGATGAGAGATTATTAGAAAAAGAACATAAGAATGATCTCCTAAATAACACGAGTTATTCCAACACAAAGTTTTAAAGTAACCTACTTTCTCATTCATTCAAGAAAATATGATTTACAATCCAAGCTCAAAGTCTCAATAAGCATCTCAATTTTGGGAGAGTTTTTGTTCTCAATTATAAAAAGATCCCCTTTACAAAAGAGGCTTCCTCTATATATATAGGGAGAAGCTTTGAGAAATGATAAAAAACTTGAATATTATAACCTAGTCAAAGATGATACTTCTTGACTTTTGGAATTTTTAGATTTTTACACATAATTAAATATAAAAAAAGTACATGTGCATATGTCCCAAGCCAATTACAAAGTGTATTTGAAAAAAGGAGAAGAAAGCATGGAAGAACAGTTCAATTTTTATCACTAGTCTTCTTCAGATGAGCATCATACATGTTGATAGTTTCCTATATCCCGATACTATTTCGAGCAATAATATTCTTGAGAATCACCTTAGCCCTAAATGTAGCATCTCTTACTACTGTGATTGATTTGGCGTGACTAGTTAACCTAGTTTTTAGATTGTCTAGAGTTAACTGATTATCTAGGATATTATCCACAGAGGCCATTGAGAATGCTTTCTCCTCAAATTCTTTTTAGAACATACCTTCAAAATCCTAAATCATTTATTTTGGTGAAATGAATTAGTTATCTTGGGAGGTAATTTTACAAGGCAACTCCTCCAATTTGTATAATAAACTAATATCACTTTGTTCACTAAGATCCTTGGAAGATTTGAGATCGCTAATCAATTCCCTAAGCACCCAAATCTTATATATCAATGATTCTTTAGTTTCAATATAAGAGTCTCTATCAGCAATGATGTCACTTGATACTAGGGCACATATTTTTAGCTCCTTCATATCTATCCATTTGCTAAGATATTTGTATGTACTTTTAACCTCCTGAGAAATGATATTGATAAGATCATCTAATTTTTTTCTCATTTTACCCATCTTCTCAGAAAACTCTATGAACAAGGAAATCCCCTATGCATGCATCTTATCCAAGTAGTCTTCAAGTACTTTCCCCTTTAGATAAGTCATTTCTACTTTCTGAATCACAAGATTGTCTATGGAGATAGCCTCTGGAGTTATCACTTTTGGAGCAAAAGTGATCCTCCTTATCACTACAGTCAATTGTTCCACCATTGCCTTATAATGATCCTCCATTTATCTTTCCCTATCAAATTTTTGAAACATAATATCCATTTTTTATTGCAAATCACTCTTAACACCTTCGTGATTTATCTTCCCTAACTAAACTTGAGAGATAGAGTAACTGCTTATATAAAAAATTTCAAGAGTCATATCCTATGGAGGTTTAGCTATTTTAAAAAATTTGTGCCTGTTATCTCCAATCATCTTTGAAAGGATATTTGGCTTCTTGGGGGTCTTAACTTTTATTGGCACCATTTTACTAAATTCAAAGTCATCTAGAGAGATGGATTTTTTTCCTTTTGGGTGTAAAAGTTGACAACCACGGTGGGAGTGTAGAAGTACTTACATTAGGAGCAATCTCTATCATTGGTGTTACTAGAGTCACACTAGAATTAGTGGTCATAACAATGGGTGGAGAATTAGTAAGACCTACACCTTCTGTTGAATGGTCAAAAGTAGAACTATCTATGATGCTAAAAGATGGGGATGACAAACTAGGGATTGACCCAGAGGAATGAAGAATACCTCCAGAAGTGCTTTTGGGGTCGTTGAAAATGATCTTGGAAGGAGAGGCCACTCTAGAAGAGGGAACACTGATTGGAGAAGTAGGTGAAGAAGTTATAATAGGTGTGATAGGTGTGAAAAAGGAGATTCCTATTTTTAGATGCACACCTTGTGGTGATAGATTTTCTATTTCTTATTGACCTGCATGCTTATCACTAGTTTTTATCTATTCTACTACCGGTTCTTTAGTGCTTTGTTTCACAATCTCCATATCTATTGTTTCTGGCTCTTTCTCTATGAATTTTGATTTATTCATTACAAAATGGATCCTAGGCTTATGGGGCCTAGAAGGAGAAGGAACATCACTTTTATTCTTCATTTTATTTTTTGCTCTCCTTGTTTCTTCTTGAAACTCATCTTCTGACCTTGTAATGAACTCTTTCAAATTGATCCCCTTATTTGCTAACCAATCATTGGTGTTTACGACTATTGGTTCAAATCTCATCCTCAAGGAAGTCAACTCTTTTTGAGACCATTAGATTGAGGGAAGAGGAGCATTGGTGACATATTTATCATGATATCTATTATTGATTAGATCTTTGTCATCTACTAGATTTGCAAGGATATCAGTGAGCCCTATATATTCTATTTGTTTAAGAGATAGTCTACTATAGTCCATTTTTTTGATATCTTCCACTGTCCTCCAATTGATCCAAACATCTTCAATCATAGGTTCATGAAACTGGGTTTTCCTCCTAAGCATGTCCTTTATGCCTCTGTAGTCAAAATTTGGTCTCTTTTTGAAATGCTTCATGGTTATAAGTTGCATTTCAGTCTTGATTGCTCTAGCTTTTGTAGTAGTCAATATTGAGAACCTGCCAATTTCAATTAGGAACTTGAAACTAGGTTTCTTGAGTTCCATCTACTTATTATGTATGACAATAATTTACCTACATAGCTCCATCAAGACCAATTTGTTTGAGGGGAATCTTGGGAGTATATAGGGATAACCTTGGAAAAAGCCAACCTGTAGATAACAAAAAGAAGGGAACTGCAAGAACATACACCTGAAGTCATTCACAATAGTCTAGGCTTCGTCTGACACTCTTTTCTATTCTAATTGGGGATCAAAAAGACACAAAAATACTATGAATAAAGCATCATTTACCCTCCTAAAATGATGGATAGAACCCTTTAATGTCAACTGAGGGTAATATTGATATACTGGGGTCATTTTCTTGTCTCCCACTGATGTTAAACTTGGGAAGGTTCTCATTGATGCTGGAATGTATACTAGGTATGAAGTCATGTAGAATTTTGAGGTAGTGGATACCTTTATCAATTGCTCATGCAAAACATTACTGATTTGTTCTCCCTAGAAAATGACTTGTTTGCCTCAGAGAACTATCTTAATGAAGGGATACATCCATTCATGAAACTGAGAGGAAGAAGGTAAACCTCATACTCTGTTGAGAAGAGTAATCAAGTCGCCAACCTCTTCTATTAAATCAATCCTTGAAAAGTTCTATGGCCATCTAGACAAGTTTTCACTGGGAGTTTTGATCCATCCCTTATTGATCACTTTCTTTGCTTTCTCAGGACCTTTATCATATTCCTTTTGTCTTTCAATGAAGTCAAGCTTCAAAAACTTTAGTAGTAAGAGGGCACATGAACACTTTGTCGATAAACTTAGGGTCTAGTCTAATTACTATGTTGCCACTAGCATCTACAACATCCCTAGTATCCTTGTAGAATTGAGCACACTGGAGAATGAACTCTATGTGGTGAGCCGCTATGGGAAAAGAGGAGACTAGATGGTTATTACTCTCAATTATCTTCTTCATTTCAGAACTAGGATTGTTTGCTTTGGTTCTTTCTACAAACTCAGCGATATCTATGTGCCTGATCTCTGTATCCCTAATGTCATCAACATTAGAAGTGATTGAGGTGACTAGAAAAACACCTTGATACTGGTACTTCATTGTCTTTGACTTCTTTAGAGAAACCTCTATCATTTGGATGAGCCTTTGTCAAAAGTATATTAATGAAGAAGGATCCCAAAGAGACACTATAATAAGAATCATGATCGTGCAATTAGGAAAAATATTGACAATCTAAGAAAATTGCACATTCAATGACCATGTCCATGGAAATGTGCTTGAAAGGATTAAGGCACGATCAGGTTAGAAATTGAAAGGGAAGTGGGCTTGAGAAAAGGAGAAAATTGAAATTTTCTAGAGTTAGGAAAAATCAGAGGGAAAGCATGCATGGGTGGAAAAAATTACCACACTTGCATGTGGAGGAAGGTCTTTGTGCATAGGCAGGAAAAACTATTTCCTATTCATATTGGGACTAGCAAGTTGTGCATCGGTGGCAATTTTTTCCACCTATGCATATGGAAGAGAACATCATGTAAGGGCAGCAATTTTTGCCACCAATGCATGAAAAAGGGGAGAATTGTGTGACGGCAGCAATTTTTGTCATGCTTACATGGGGAGGAATGAAAGGTTGTAATGGTGGAAAAATTTGTTGCCTTTACATGAAATGAGGCAAATTGTGTAAGGGCAGCGATTTTTGTTGCCATTACACTGGCTAGAGCGGCTAATGGTTAGGAAGAAGGGGAAGAGGGTTTGTCTACCTAGATCACCTCCTCGGGGAAAAAATGGAGGAAGGGGAAGAAAAACATAAGAAAACCTAGACTAGAAGGGAAAAAGGAAAGACAAATTTGAATAAAAGATGAAAAACAAAAAAATCAAAGGAAAAACCTAAACAAGAAGAGAAAAAATGTGAAACCCTACCTAGAAAATTGCAATACAACGCTTGAATCTGATGAAATCATGAATCCACTCATTCGCACGATTGACTAGATGTAGGGAGGAGGAGAGGACAAATTGAAATGAAAGAAATGAAGAGAAAATGGGTTTAAAAGGGGAGAAAATCAACTCCAACCACTCAACATGTGCGGCCATAAATGTCACATGTAAAAATTGAGATCATGTAGGGGTGACAATTTTTTCCACCTCTACATGATAGGTTGAAGAGGGATGTAGGGGTGGTGATTTTCACTACTCTTTCATGAAAGGATGCATGGGTAGTGAAAATCACTACCTTTTCATGGAAACTTAAAAACTACATGTAGTGGTGGAAAAAAAATGACATCCTTACATGCAAACTAAGAAAACACAATAACTCCTTGAAATTTATCAAAAATTTGACATTTTGATAACATTAAAATCATAACAATTTTCACATTTTTTGAGAAATAATAACTAAGGGAACATCACAAACTTTTCAAGGATGCTAGTTGACCAAAAATGGGATCAATAAAAACTTGCCTCAAAAGATGAACTTAGAGTGAAAACATGAAATGGAGAAGTTTCATAGGTGTTGTTCCAAAAATGAGCGTAGCTGATTTTGGGAACAACATTGTCGATTATCATTGTTATATCAAGTATCTTTATAACATAACACACTTGTATGTATCCTTATTTTGAAGGCAGTAATTATAGGGTCTTCATTCCTACCCTCAAAAGAGGGGTAACAAATAGGGTTTTTGTCATAGAGATCAAAGCTCCTAACACTAAAAAATCTAGCTTTCAACACACCTAAAATAACAACCAGATATAAAACCAATCAAAATAGACCAAGAAGATAGTGAAAATATTAGAATAGTCATTACATTTAACCTAGGACAATATCACTAATAATTAACTATAGCATTAGTGCCACTTCTATCTATTTTTTGTGCTCTTGTCCAAACAACAGAAAAACCAAATTTTCTAGATGCAAGAAAAAAGTAGGTTTAATTAAAGTTTTGAACATTTAGACTAGTTTATAATCAATATTTTTCATTACACTTTTTCTCATAGAATCTATATATAAGGGGCATCATGCACAACATGATGGCTCTCACTTTTAGTTTTAGATACGATAGTGGGTATAAATTCTAAATTAGAATCCATGTTGTAGACACCACTAATTGGGAGCAATGTACACAACACATTTCTTTTCATTTATTTTCAAGTTCAACATTACCCAAGTATTCTTAATACTTGTGTGCCTTATTCCATTTTCAAGTGGTTGGCATAAGTTTGGAGTGGATTTCATACAATCTTAACCTCCACAGTTTAGAGTGGCTTTCATATAAGCCTAGTGCACTAGTTTTGGAGTGGCTTTCATACAAGCCTAATCTTCATTTTTTAGAGTGGCCAAGAGTGGTATAGTTTATAATATACATTTATATATCCATACCAACATTTGTATATCATAGTACATTCATGGGCTTTAGGAGCTATCTCATATGAGACACAATTCATACTAGTCTCAGTTCATAGCTTCACTTCATGGGGAAATGATGGAGCCAATGGACTAGCTATCCTTTGTATTCTTGAGCCACTTATTTATAGGGATTGGACACATAATCGAAACATATATTAAAATTTTTATGACCACCTAACTTCACTTAGTGGGAAATAATGGATCCAAAGGTCTAGACTTTGTATTATTGAGCCACTCTTAGGGAATTGAGCACTCAGCTTTGTTCATGATATTACTCTTGGTATAACATCACTCAAAATTACTCAATAACACAATAGGCTTTCTTTACGTCCATGTACACAGTGAGGTCTATTCATTCCTTTCTTTTCCTCTCTCTTACCCAACTTTGTACATTATTATTTTAGATATAGCATATCTAGTAAGAACTGATCTACTCTTTGTTTTCTCTTCCATATTTGCACTTCATAGCATGCTCTCTTGATACACACCCAACAATACAAAACTTAATGAGCTTCACCCTTGTAGATAAGTTCAAGTATGCTTTATATTTTTCTTTTGCCCTGGTATTTTGCTTTGCTACGTCACCAGAATAAAGGGGGGAAATGTAGTCATATAAAATGCAAAAATTGGTAACTTGGTGTGGTTTGTGGCACCTAACCCATATATCCCTCTTTCTTGCTCTCATGACCCTCTTAATCATATTTTCATTTATTCCCAATCATTTTTATCCTTTAAAACTTGATCCCAACTAAGCCATATGCCTCTTTTCATGACTAATCCATCCCCCTAGGCCTCATTAGTTGAGAATAATATAACCACACTTGGACTATAGCACTAGTTCCACTCCTATTTTATTTTATCACTCACATCTAAGTGAATTTTTATCCCCAATTATTAGTTCTTTTTGGTTCCCCAACATTCTCTTTGTCATCCCAATGTGAGTACATTCAATCCATGACCAATAGATCCTTATAAAACCCCATTAAAAGATCATTTGGAAAGGGTTGGAAAATATCACAGAGCAAGAAAGAATATAAGCAAGAGTACTCAATAAATATTCCCTATTATTTTCATACAACAAACTAATACACTTACAAGCTTATTCAAATCCTTACAACAGTCCTTAGCCACCTCAAGCATATCCAATTTAGTATTTTTCATATTCATGCACTCTATTGCACAAAGCACATAAAGTGGGATAACTAAATATGGATTTATCCCTCTTTGAATTATTATTATATAGGCAACATACCCACATCAGTGTTGTGGATATACGTTAAGTCACTCTTACACACACTAACCTCCTCCCCTTTTTCTTGAAATTGGTCAAAGAATAATGGAGTATAGGCTTTGAAGAGAAAATATGCTCTACAGGTATCTCTATAGACTTCTATCTACCAAAACATCACAAATAGGGTCACACAAGCATACCAAACAAAACCCAAAAATTTCATATCTCCTAGAAAATAGTGATAGATGTGAGCTACAACACTAGTGCCACTCCTATACATTTTTCATGCTCATATTCCATCATAAAACAAAGGTTAGATCTTGGTTTATGATAGTGTTCCAATCCTAGATAGTGAATCTTAGACCCTGTCTCAACCATCTTAGTCAATTTTTAGCTAAGACTTATTTCCTCCCTCTTATTACTATTTTTAGAAAGGTCAAAATTACAGTCTAGTTTACATAAATTAGTAGCTTAATTATTGCATATTTATTCATTGATTTTACTACTTGGACCCTTTAAATAAAATAGTAATAACACAAAAATATTCCCAAAATAGGTTAAATCAACTACAAAAGATGAGAAGAGTCAAACTATGTTATAGATACCTAAGGCATTATATACTAAGGAGACTAATCCTATTGTGTCTAAGAGTCTTGATGAATTGGTTTCCAACATGGAAAAGAGATCAAAAGTGAAGGGAAGTCAAGAGTTTCTATTATCATCATTTGTTGACAAATCTAAGGTAGAGAATATGTCAACTATCCAGATAGAAAAGGAAAAACAAAACTCAATTCAGTTCAAGATAAAGGAGAAAGCTATGGTGCAAATTGGGGCTAGTTATAAGCTTAAGAAGAAGAATAACTATCAATATCACATGACCAAAGAGGAAAAGGAATATGAAGAGTTGTGGGTAACTCTTAGTCTCACATTATTATAAGACATTATGGGTTATGGTGTCTCTATCAAGGCTTCAAGGAGACACTTGTCATTAAGAGGAAGTTTGGTAGCTATTAGATATTTTTTTTATATGAAGATATGAAAATAATGTATGTTTGTGCATTCATCTTTTATATATGTTTTATTAGAGAAAATAATCTTGTGAATAATCTTAGTGGTCTTATCTTAAGAATTTGGTTTTTTGATCATGGTTTTTTGATCTAGTATAAAGGTGAAATTTAAATATATACCTATATATTAGTTTGTGGTAGATGTCAGGTAAGCCTATAAGTTAAAGGCCTCTCTTTTATGCCTAAACCTAGATCTTGATAACCCTATTAAGCTTGTTGAGTAGTTGTGTATGCCATAAAATTTTAGTGGCTTGAAGACATGCATTATGTGAGGGTGATCATATGTGAAGTACCCTTGTCTATGCTTCTTAAGAGACTCTTTTTAGTAGAGAAGCAAGTGTTGTTATGGTGATGTTAGAATGATGTCATGATGTTGATAGTTGTATATGGAGTAGTCTGTAGGGTTAGATTGAAGGTTCTCAAATGGAAAAAGAGGATTTGTGATTTTTAAATATTATATTTTTGCATATAAAGTTTTTTTGATATTATTTTATCATGATCCAAGTGGTTTGGTGATCTGAAGATTTTTTGGAGTCAATTTGGAGATTTTTGTTAGCTCTTAGGTTTCCCAATTTGTACTTAAGAGCTTGTATGTCTTAAAATGGGTTATAAGACATATATTTTCCCAATGGTGTGGAAGCTAAAATAATTGTATAGAAGTGTGTAATTTTTATCTCTAATTTTACATTAATTTTTAGAGGTGGATGTTGACTGGAAGGTGCTTTGTTGACCTTGTTTGTTTTAAAATTATAGGGTTTTTGGCTCTACTTGAAAATTGGTTTGCCTTAAGATTTGGGGTACAATTATTATTAATATGTTTAATGGGCCAAATGGGTGGTCAAATAAATATTAACAAAGAATTTATGGTTTGTGGTTCTCAATTTATTTATGTTTTTGTCAATATGTAAGGCAAATTAGCTAGTAAGTTTGTGAAGGAAGTATGTTATAGAAGATGATATAGGTGGTGCAAGTTGGTTTGATTGAGGGGGAACTTGAGAGTGATCCAAATATGATTTTTTAGGTCTTGAAGTTGTGTTTAATGAAATGTGTGGGCTCTGCAAGTTCTAGGTAGGGCTACAAGGAGGCTAGACATGCCTAGTTTACAGAAGAATGTAGGCCTAGTTTACAGAAGAATGTTTTTTTTTGTCAGCTTATCCAAAAGAGAAAGGTATGTTTGTGTAAAGAAGATTTATCAAGTTTATTGAGAGAATTATTATTATTTTGTGAGTGGCATGAAGTTCTATTACTGGTCCTTATGGTAGGTTGAGAGAGAAGGCTAATAAGTATGTGTGGTGGTTCTTCATGGTGTGTGGAGATTTGAAGATGCTTAAATGGAAAAATTACTCACATTTATTAGGGGGAGTCTATCCCAAAATTTTATTAATGTGTTTCATAATATTTATATGGTTTTTTATGTTCTTTATTCATTGTTTGAACAGAGTATTGACATGGAGCAAGAGGAAGTTATCAAGGCAAACAAAAGTAGGCTCAAGGTAAGGGGATGTTTGTATCATCTTTATAAGGTGGTCCTCTCCTATTGGTGGTATTTTTAGGTCCTCAAGATTATATTATTCAAAATTTGTCATTGTGTCAAAGAGGGAGAAATTTACTATTGTGGGAGTGCTTGAAGAGAGAGAAGGTGAGTTGTATATTGTTGTATATGATGGTTGTTGACATCAATGACAAAGGGATAGTTGGTTGGAAAGATGATAGTTTTGTCAGGTGATGTCATGGAGGTGTCATGGTGAGTGGATGAATAGACTTGATACAATTTTATCATGGTGATGTTATTAAGGTGTCTTGGTGAGTGGACGAAGAGACTTAATAGTCTACGTGACAATGACAAAGTGGGCAATGTGCTTGTCCTAGTATGCTTGAAGTATGATTGGTTGATATTTTATTTTGGCATGGTTAGATATGTTCAAGAATGAGTATTTTTATTTTTGGATGTGTAAGAGGTCCATAATATGTTTTTAATGATTTGACTGTTTGTTTTCATGAGTGGATTTCATTTGGTTTAACATAGTTTTCATCTAGACACTTTAGGTCTAGTGGTAGAAAATCTGAGTAGGTAATTTGATGACATCACCATTTCTATGTGTGAATGAGTCAAGAGGAGTTAGCCATATGGTTGTGATCACATACGTCCCTAATTAATATGCACTATATATCAAGTCATGTGATGAATCATGGTCGAAGATATGAGGATGCAAAGTTGGCTACTCAGACAGAATTCACTATGTTTTGATACTTAGCGAAATTTGCAAAAGAACTCAAGCAAAGTTGAGTAAGCATGTTGATGAGATCATTATTAACACAAGTGAAAGTGTTAGGATAAAATTATTGTATGGATTTGTTTAATTTTATGTCTAGTTTTTATGCATTAATTCTCAAATCATGTGACTAAGTGCAAAAAAATATATGAAAGTGTAAAGTTGGGATCCTAGGCATTTTGACAATGTTTTCCCATAGCCAAATTTGCAATATGGAAACAAGATCTAAGTAATCATTTTAATGGTAGCATATCTTGCCTATGTGGATATTTAAGGAGAAGGTGATCATATGGGTTTGTTCAGTTTTGAACCTAGTTTATTTATGCTAAATTTTAGATCATGCAATGAAGTGTGTCAAAAGATATGCATGAGAAAAGTTGGCGTTCGAGGTAGTGCTAGGCATAGTTGGCTCTTTGGAAGAAAATTTTGAGTAATCATGTTGATGATGTCATATCTCTCACATATAAGCATTGAAAGAGAATATTTTTATATGGATGGATTATCCTATATGGGGACATCATATGGTTTAAATTTGAGATCATGCATTGAAGCCTATAAAAATTTATTAAGGATCAAAGATGGATTATCAGATAGATTGCAAATGTACCCATACTTCATTAATTTGCATGACGTTAGTGATATAGACCTGGTGGACATACAATGACTCATGGGATTTCATAATTCTAGATCTAATGGTACACATAAAGTTAAATGGATCAATGTGACAATTATTTAGCAAAGATAAAGATCGATAATCTTACAAAATATCAAAGGAACACATTTACTCCAAGATGTCAAGAAGCAATGAGATCTAATAAGTGAATGGTGTTTAATGATAAAGTAAAGTTAAAGGATAAAAATCAAAGGTGAGCACTTGATCTTATAGTTATATATGTATTATTTGTATTATATTAGAGTGATCAACCTGTTTGATGTTTAACATTGTTAAAGTTTGAGATCCTTACAATAAGATTGATAGAATGTGATTGGCCAAGTTGAGTGAGGACACAAGATGATAGCAGAGTGGTCAAGGTTTAAAATTTGAGCATTGGTGCCTATGTATTAACTATTGAACAAGATTAGTGATGTATGATGAATCTAAAGATGTGAGGACATAAGATGTGAGCATAGTGTCTGAGGTTTAACTATGACCATTTGCATTGGAATATTTGAATTTGCAAAGGAAAAAGCTAGTGTCAGGTTTTTGGGCCATAACTTTTGATCTAAAATTAATTTTACCTTGAATTAAAAATAAAATTAGTATAGGAATCTAAGGCACATTTGAACATTTTAAATTATGTATAATAAAAAATATTGATCTCTAAATTTGACTCTATGTTTGGGTTTGTTCTACAAGTAACCTAAGAAGGGTATTTGATCTTGTTCTGATGTTATTTTGATATTTATTGATAAATTGGATATTAGGGATGTTTTAGACTCCAATGTGATGCTTTCTATGCATTGCATTTTTAAGGTTTGACCAATCGTATACAGTATGAATATAGGGTTAGAAGTGGACTATGTTTTCATTCATAATGATTGTGTGTATAGGGAAGTGTTTAAGCTATTTGTGCTTAAGCTAAAGTATATTGTGTTGGCTGTTAGAAATTAAGGGGGACTTATAGATCATGTAGAATGGGTCCATGATGTTAGAAAATTTTCATATGTTATTTTTTTGCTCAAATATGTGTCAAAGAGCTGAATGGATCTCCATAAGGCATAAAAGTGACCTAGGCCTATTTGAGATTAGATTGTGCTTAAGTGTGCCCCATGTGAGATGCCTTATGGGTGAAGGAATGTATTATGGCTGATAAGGATTATTGTAGAATTGATAACTCATGATATATATCTATATATATATATATATAGAAACCAAATGTGTTGGTTTCTAGACTTGTTGTAATACTTCAAGAGAGAGATTTGTAGAGGCTTAAGTATGGATAATCTTTGTTAAAGAAAGTAAAAGAGATGACTGAGTGTGTCTAATGGTTTGGATAATAATTAAAGCATATTGAGGACTGTGTGTATGACCTGTAGGTCATAATTATGATGGTAGAATAGTGAAGAGGCTTATGTGAGTGGAGTAAAATGAAGAGTTGAATAACAACGAGAGGAAGTGTGCCCAGTGGATGGGTTGATAAACACAACTAGTTCATGATTATATGTATGACTTGTTGGTAATATTTCTATGTCATAAAAAGTACTCTTGTAGGTTTGATGCTTTTAAGTGTGAGAGAAGGATAGGTGATGTTTATGTGAGATTAGAGGTTGATTTAAGAGGTAGATCAGAGTATGGTCTATGTGAATGACCTCATGGTTAGATTGTTATTGTAGTGAAAAAATTATTATATGTGTGTTGAAGTGAGTGTGAGTGAAGAGATAGAGAATGGGGTTAGTTGGGATATGTAATGTATCCTAATTGATATTTATGTGTTGGTACAATTATTTAACGTGCTTTAGCAAATAGGGAATATTAGGAGAAAGAGTTAAGGTGGAGAGTGACAAACATAGATCCATCATCAAGTGTTGAAGACATCAATACTAAGGTGGAAGTGTTCACATAGGAGGGTCTAAAGGAGTTAATCTTTCTTATGGGAAGTTTTTATTTATGAAACAAGGGTTTCACTAAATATCATTAGCTAGGAGGATATGATCAAGGTTTTATTGTATAAAGGAATTGATTAGTCTCTTATTTATAATTTTCTATAGGATAGTAGTCCATTTGTGTTATATGATTGAGAGTGGGTGTTATTACCCATGAGGGTTTCCCATAGGAACTATTTGTTATGTGTTTGATGTTGTGTATACATCGAATGAATAATTTATTTTTTTAATATTTCTTTATCAAGTTTATATATGTTGATTTTTTAATAGTTTGAAAGGACTAAAATTGAAATTGAAATATCTAGGCTCATTGATTTACCCCCTCCCTCTCAGTGATTGTACCTATAACACCTTCACCTAGTCATAAGAATCCTATGCCTATGTGAAAAAATGTTGGATCATTGTTTATTCCTTATTTTTATTGATTTCAATGTGAAACCCTAAGCCTCCATGTTTGTTAGGGTATTTTAGGAGAACAAATAGAAAACAAATTGTGTTAGCATGGTAGGATAGATGTGACATCAAAACCCTATGTGTTGAGTGTTTTCTACAAACCTATACCTTGAAATTGGATCAATATCGATATAGTTTTCCCAATCTAAGTGTTGGTGCATGTTTAAATGAATGTTATTATGAGTGCCGATTTGAGTGCTTTGAGTGTGGATTGAGACTATAAATCTAAGTGATCTGAGATATGGGATGATGTAGCTATATGTATGTAAAGTTAGTGTGGATTAGGGAACAATGACCTTAATTTGTATAACTATTTGTGAGTCTGTTTGTGAGTATTTGTATCTAATCTACATATAGAATATAAATGAATGAAATTGGTCTATATATAGAGTTCTAGTGATTTTTGAGACATGAAATAGGCCTAGGATAACACTAATGTGCTTTGAGAAATGCAAATATATTTGTTATGGGTGAAAAGAGAAAGGGGACACTAGCATCACCACCTTAACAATAGAAAAATGCATTATAGTCCAAAGGGCCATGTTAATGTCTATGTGACAAGAAAAAGTGAAAAAAATACTTGTCTACCTAACTGAAGGATCAGTGATACTTTTGATATATTTAGGGAGGGGTTAGACTCCCATAAAACTTATAAAATGATCAAGAGAGTCAATAAGATAGGTCTAGGGATAATGTAAGGATAAAATGGTCTCGACTAACACTCATTGCACTAAAATTATATTTTAGATGACTACACATATCTACAACTAACTAATAAGTGTAAAATAATTTTTACACATTTTACATATGGTAAAACATAAGGTTTAAATTCAAACTATAATCTAAAATCTTTTCCTAATCAACATCATGACTCATATCATATATCAATATCATTCAACCTAATTTCAAATATCCAATGTGATTTTGGAATCAATTTTCCCTAAATGGCTCTTTCATTGAACTAATTACTCAATATTTTAAATGGGGGACACATTTTATGGAATTTAAGCCCCTTCATCTTAATTTTCACCACCTAATGTGATTTGAGGCCCAATTTTCCCAAATTGTCTCCCTTATTATACTTTACTCAATTGGTTGAAAGGGGAATATAATTTGGAGAAATCATGTATTCTTAGTCTAATTATTAATACCTAATGATTTTTGGGGCTCATTCTTCCTAAATTGAGTCCCTTATTAAAATAGTTGCTCAATTAGTTCAATGAAGGATGAAATTTGATGAAATCAAGCCCCATTTACATAATTCTGACTACATAATGTGATTTAGGTCTTGATTTGACTTAAATAACTCATTAATCTACACAATTACTTAAGTGGTTCAATTAAGGACATAATTTGGGGTAATTAATCCTTGTCAACCACATTATGACTACCAAATGTGATTTTAGTTTCAATTTACTCCAATTGAATCCTTCATTGAAAAAATATTCAATTGATTCAACAAGGGATGAAATTTGGGGAAATCAAGATCTATTAACCTAATTACACCTAGTTAATATGATTGTGATATTAATTTATACCAATTGACTTCCTCATTGAGCGAATAACCTAGTTGGTTCAATGAGAGATGAAATTTTGGGAAATACAACCCCATCAACCTAATTATAACTATGTTTAATGTGATTTAGGGATCAATTTATCCATATTGACTCCCTCATTGAATAAATTAATCAATTGGGTCAATCATGGATTCAATTTAGGGAAATAAATCCCCAACAACCTAATTGTGATTATCTAATGCTATTAAAAGATAATTTTTTCCAAAGGGACTACACATTGAAAAAACTACTCACTTGGTTTAATGGGGGATAATTGTTTTGTCAATTTTGCCTTATCAACTGAATTACAATTGATCAATGTGATTTGGGGTTTATTTTTCCACATTTACTTCATCATTGAAGACATAACTCAATTGTTTCATGGGGGATGCAATTTGGGGAAATCAACCCTTGATATACTAAATTTGAATACTTAATATGATTTTGGAATAATTTTTCTATAATTGAATCCATATTTGAACCAATTACTCATTTAATTTAGTGGGGTAAGCAATTACAATTAATAAAGCCTTATTATATTTATTGAAAACTACATAATCTGATTTTGGGGTATTTTTTTCCTGCTTGGATCTGTCATTGCACTAATTACTCAATTAGTTCAATGAGGGATGAATTTTAGGGGTAGTTGATCCCCATGAATTTAATTTTAACTACATTAAATTATTTGGGACTCAAATAGCCCCAATTGTGTCCTTTATTGAATTAATTACTTATTTAATTTAATGAGGGATGAAATGTTAGAAAATTAATCCTAATGATCCTAATTGAGACCACATAATGTGATTTTTGAGCCCCACTTTATCAAATTAAGTCCCTAATTGAATAAATTTCTCAATGGTTTAATGAGGGATTTAAGTTTTGATAATCTTGCCATATAAACCTAGTTATTACCAGATAATTTACTTTTGGGGTTAATTTGCCCCAATTGAATCCCTAATTAAACTAATTACTCAATTGGTTTGATAAGGTTGTAATTTGGATGAATTGAGCCCTATTATACTCATTTAAAAATGAAACTTGAGTACTAAGAGTGTTAATTGAGACCAACCATCCATATATTAACCATAAACCTATCTTAGGGCATACTTAGACCCTTATCTATCCTTTGTGTAGTCTACATGCATCCCTAAACATCCCTAAGTAGACCTACACCCTTACTTTAGCATCATGGCCCCTACTGCCTCAAGTTTTTCCATTTGGACATTAACACCATAACTTGGATAGTAGTACCAATGGCACTAGTGTCTTAGTTTGGGAGTTATTGTCATTTTACTACCTTTTATCACCAATAAATATCTTTTCAAATAAATAATCACCTAGGGTCAGCTTAGACCTCTTTTAAGACTACTATAATCACTATAAAACTATGCCTACATGACTTTTATCCCTTTATTTACTAGATGAAAATAAGATGCAATAACACAAACTACTCAAAACAAGATATGCACAATCAAGGTTGTTAATCCTTATTCTACATATACCATCTATATCCATCCCAATATTAGAATATATAGATTTACACTCTCCATCATGAATCAAAACACTCAGATCGGCATTTATACTAGTTTCACTTCCACTTGTACCAATACTTAGGTGGGGAAAACTACATTAAGCTTAATCCCTCCTTATACTATCAGTTTGTAGGCAACTTTCATCATAAAAGGATGCCAAATATGTCCATCCTGCCCCAATAACAACACACTTTGATACTTGTGCCAATATGATGCACTAAAAACATGGAAGTCTAGGTTTTACATGCAAAATTAGTCAAAATAGGTCACCAATGGTGAATCAAAATTGGTTCTCAAAAGAATAGTCTTGGTAGACTCTAACATATGTGCACTTAGAATCTTAGAACAATTCAGCATAGAGGACACTAATACCATTGGTACTACTATCTTGTTAAGGGACTACTATTTAGGAAGGGTTTTCAAACATAGATCCTTTTTATGACACTCAAATCATCTCATATCTTCTCTCTCAGTCAGTTTTTATATAATTATTGGTTTACATTAGCTATAATTATTTTTAGAAAGTTTAAACTAGGTCAATTCTATTATAAATCAATGTTTTGATTTATTGCATATTTTATACCTTGATTCACTATACTCACCCCCTTTAATAACTTAGGGATTAAACTTCATAAACTCTAAAAATTTAAATCATCTATTGAACCCACCTACTTAGAATACTACTCAAACCCTAGCCTTAGATGCTAATAGGGTTTGTGTCCTTATTTTTATTATTTATATTGGTTTTGTTAGGATTTAATATTTCATACATTCTTTTTTATCATCCCTCTTTCAGATTGTGTGATTTATGCCATCTAAAAATGTTCTCTCTTCCCTTAAGAATAAGTGCTAGGCTCAATAACAATCCAATTGAATATAATCAGGTTCTTTCTACTTGATATTATAACATGGATAGAAGACTAGCTCAGATCCCCATAATTGATCCTTCGTACCCTGATTATGTAAAATTCAATTATAATTCATTCAAAGATGAGCAATATTCTCAATATCAAAATGATACACAAAATAGGAATTAGGATACTCATTCCCACTTAACAATGAAAATCCTATTGTTAGTAATGATGATATTTTATATATTTTCGAAGAAAAAATTCAAGAAAAGACCCATGACGATGTATAAATTATACAAGAAATTGGAAATAAATAACAAATCTAATAATGATAAATCCTCCACTCCTCTAGATAATAATATTGTTACACCTACTTTGTGACAAACTCAGTTTGTACATCAAATTATTTTAACTTGACAACCTTCAGCAATGGAAACACATCCTATAGCTAGTTCCTCCTCTATAAATTTATAATCTATTATGCATGATATTCGTGATCTATAGGCTAAGTTGTTACATCTTCAACAAGGTTCTACTAGGACATCACATGCCTTGGATTCTCATGTTATTTTACATACATATTTGGCACATCACATAGTGGTAACTCTAACATCTAGATTTGTGGCACCTATGCTTAATTTTTAAGATGGTAAGGTTGACATAGATCCCCATATATGAGATGGCCACACATCATGTTTTAACTATGTACCCATTGATTGGCTCCTAACTAAGTTGTTCCTATGCAGTATTAAGGACTATGGCTTATAGTAGTTTTATGATCTTTTAAATCAATCCATCACCACATTTAATTAATTTTTAAATATGTTTTTGGAACACTTTTCAATCAACATTAGTGATAAGATTTCATATGCTTAAGTGGCACAACTTGAGCAAAAATATAATGGGCCTATATCATAATATGTCTTGTGATATAAAACTATGTTGTAAAAGATGACTATCCCCATGGTAGATAGACAGCTCCAAGACATATTCAAAATATATTTTTCTACAAGCATTACATGAAGATATATTGTTCAAGAAGTTTCTATAATTCATACATTTATGCCACACAATGAAATAAACAAAAGTCAAACTTCTCTATATGGACAAATTAAAATACATAAGTGAACTAGATTCAACTAATAAGAGCTATAATAAACTTCCATACAAAATAAGGGCCAATAGAAATAAGAGTGATCAAAAGGACACAATTAACATAGCTTTAGATCCACCTCCTCACTTCATTTTATCAGCTCTTCCATGGAGAGTTTGTATAAATATCATAGAAACATCAACACATGTTTTATAGTATCTCTTGGAGTGCAATGTCATATCTCTCCCTCCAATAAAGGAGGTTGATATGACTAGACCTCTTCTAAATATTTATGATTCCAATGAATTATATGACTATCACATGATAATAGGTCATACTATAAATAGATGTGTCAATTTGAGACATAATATATAGGATTTGATAGAGGCCAACACCATTGATTTGGGCACACATATAGACTGATTTAAAGTTCAACAAATGGAATCTAAGGTAATGAAAATGTTTTTGAATCCATTTCCAAAGTATACAACTAATGAGGTAGGAGGAACTTTAGGTGTTCAATATATGTATCAAGCACATCTACCACCAACATCCTATCACAATATTACAGAGGATGCACACCCCCTACATAATATCATTAGAGTGTATCATACTACAATGCTAGCTAGAACAATCATCACTTTTTCATAGTAGATGATTGTACATGATGATTCATATTTATATGAACTATTTATATGATCCTACATTGACCATAATTTTATTTAGAGTGTTATGGTTGACAATGGGTCAAGTATTAACATGTGAACTATCACACTTATACATAATTTAGATTATTTATATCAAGACATTTATCTAATTGACACAATTATTGATGGTTTTAGTGGCCATATTTAAAACTCCATTGGGGAAATTATAGTTCCATTAAAAGTTGGACCAACACATGTGGCCACTAGACTACTAGTAGTACCTGGTACATGCATATATGACATGTTATTGGCTATAACATAGATATAAAATATTTGTGACATTCCATCCACCATGTACAGATACCTAAAGTATATACATTCTAATTAGGTGGTTATAGTTAGGGGTCCTTCATATAAGAATCCTTTATATACGCTATAAAAAAATTACATTATAACCACTAATTATAGTTTCAAGCATAGTTTCAATTAGTACACCATAGATTTTAGTTGAGCCACCAATGCTATTAATGTCTACTTCTATAATGTTACAACATATGCATACTCTCCCACTGAGACCCTTTTTAGAGAGACCCATATGTCATAGATATGTTAAAGATTCTAGAGAGCCTCTTTATACCCCTTCCATTCTAAGATTAATGTTATCGAGTTCTTAGGGATGTCATCATATGGAATCCATGCCACATATAACATCTTAAACATATGGGTCCCTAAGATCCATATAGTTCATAGGGCACCCCAATTAGATTCATGGATTACCACCACCACTCCATAAGTATTGTGAGCTATAAAACACTTATTACAATAGGTTTGAGGACCTTCGTTACCCTTTCACATAGCACACATGATTATTTTTCCTTTATTTATCATAGGACACCTTGATAGTCTCTTATGAGAGTCATTGATTATCATGTTACTTACTAATTGTATATAGTTTCTTTATTTATTTCTCCTTATATATAGTTTCATGTTAATGTTGCTTGTATATATATTATATCTATAAAACACAAGAACAATATAATTTGTCAAAAACACCCTAAGCCTCTCCATGGAAGACTCAGTAGGCTAGCAAAGCAAAAAACTAGCGGGGGAGGAGTTTAGACAAGTTATAGAATGTTGGGATGGCCATGTCAGACCTTATTGTTGATTGAAATTGACTAAAAGAGGCTATAGTGAAAGTAAAAAATGACCTAGATGTGGTGTTGAAGATGGAAGACACTCCACTTGAAAAGAAGATGGAACTAGTGGAGATTTCTAAGGAATACCTTGCTAACAAGACCATTTATCATCATAAATGGAGCCCTAGTTAAAATTAGGATAATACCATACTCATCTCTGATGAATTTCCCTTGAAGTGTACTAAGGGTAAAACTATAAATGTTATGTTAAAGGAATTCATCCAAGAGATCAAGGAGGAGTAGGAGACTACTCATGATAATATTAGCTCTGAGGAGCTTTCTTTATCTAGCTAAATATCTATTTGTGGTCTTTTTTATTTTATAGTCTTATTTATGTTGGCATGTCTATTTCATTTTAAGATACTGGTATGTTTATGATGATTCAAGGCCTTCTCTAAACTATTACAGATCTTTGGTTGTTCTTCATTTTATACTAATTTTGTTTAAACTATTGGTTTTAGGGGCCCTATAAAACCTACTTTATTCACCCTATCTAATAAAAAATAATATGTCAAAAACACAAAAACATAAAAACATATGAACATTTGATCATAAAATATAAACTATAGATTGTATACATTTCCATGTTTACATTTCTTATATTTGTCAGGCACTACATATGTTATCTATCTTAGTATAGTTATTTTTACCACACATACATGTTTCACTTGTTCTTTTTGAGTGTTTGAAAATACTTACAAGACCTAGTTTCACTACACATATCTACATTTATTATGATATACCTAATGGGGGTCTATACATAGAGACACAGGTTCCTCATTTAACATATTCACCCATTTGGGGGAATTTTATATAGTATTATTATTATTATTATGCTACATATTTCTAAACTCTATATCACATATTTAGCATTATTAGACCTTGATATTGATCATCCTACACTACACAATTTTTTTTATGATTACTAATACTATAGTCTTAGTTTATGTACATCCTTTCTCTTATATAGTTTTATATTACATGTTTATGTACAGTTTCACTTATAAATTTTCAATTTTAGACTTGATTTTGTCTCTTTACTTCTACATCTATTTGAGGGAATTTGTCTATTTCATTATTCTACATCTCTACGTCACTTCCTTACATTATATGTATGCTTTGGACATGTGCCCATGTCATTGTGTGTGACTTCTTGATTGCGTATGTGTAAATTTAAAAATGTCCTTATATCTGGATATACACCAACTTATTTAATATTTACATATGTGGGCATTGCATTTGAACATGTCCTTATATATCTTATTTTATTATATTGTGTGATATGTTTGAATATACCTTATATTATGTCCCTTTGGCCTACTTTACATGACACATGTGTGTTGTATGTATGATTTCATGTATGCATCATGGCCATGACACTTATATTATATTTATTGCACACTCTAGTTTTAGATTCCATGAGGGACATAATACATCTCCCCTTCCTCTTTAGGTATCATGATGGACATCATGCCCTATCCCCCTAGGTAGTTACTCATTTTATTACTCAAATTTGTTATTAATACACACTTGTTTTATTCTTTTTAGGAATTATGTGTTTAATTCCTAAGCAAATAAAAAGTTTTGAGTAAATGTAAACCATTAATTAATATACCTTAATTATCATACTAATTTATACAAATAGACATGTATTTTATATTTTCTAAAAATAGAAATAAGTGTAGAGAAATCAAACTAAACTTAATCTAGGTTGAAATGGATGATTCAGGATGTAGAAATTATTGTGTAGGGATGGCAGACTATCATAAACAAAACCCAAAACTCTATTTCTAGATTGGATAGGAGTGTTGAACATAGGACACCCTACTACTTGGCATTGTATTCCATTTTTAATGTTGTCCAATTTTGGCACTATTATCCAATTTTGGTGCTATTGTCTTGGTGACCTAGATTTTTTAGGTTTTGTTTGGTACATTTGTAATACCCTGATAGTGAAATATCAAATCTTGATTCTAGACAAAGCTCATTGAGTATCTAATTTAATTTTTGAAACCCTTAGGAGTTCCTGGTACTTGAACTTGAATATCAAACTTGGGAAAGAGAGAAAGGGTTAATGTGTAAACGATACACTAGATGCACTTTACACCCCATGTATGGGCATGTTACCTACATACCAATATTCTGAAGAGAGATACAGATAATGTAGTTCTCCCATTTTAAGTTCTTGGTGTAATTACATGATGTATGAAAAATATAATGCAAAACTAAAATGCACTTTAGATGACTAGGGACTGGTATGAGTGTTTGAATAGGCTTGAATTGGTCTTGGAAGGCTATATTTAGAGAATATGGAAGAGTGATTGAGTGTACTTGTATTCTTACTCTTTTCCTATGAATGAGTATAAAATCCTCTAAATAGACATTGAGTGGAATTTTATAGGGAAATTGATGATCCTAGGCTAGATGAACATGTATTAGGCAAATAGGGGAAAATATAAGGAATTAGAGAAACCCAACTGTTAGGAATGAAAATGAACTTGGATAATAGCATTGAAAATAAGAAACCCCCTAAATTTGATCACCCCTATCCAAATTGGGTGCTATTATCCTAAGAGGATGACCCTTGGGGGGATGGATCTAGGTCTAGGAGGGCTACCTAGGTCCTAAAAAGCTAGGTCTAGGAAGCTACGTGTGACTAGGAATCAGTGAAAGTCTAGGTGAGAAAGGTTGAGCGAGCAAGAAAGAGGACCTCTAGGTTTGGTGATATTATACATTCCTAAGTCATCAAATTTCACATTTTATATGATTAAATTTACCCCCCCCTTTATTATAGTGATGAAATAAAGTTAAATACTAGGATAAAGGAAAAATAGAAAGCATACTTGAATTTACTTGTGAGGGAAAAGCTCATGAAGTTATGTGATGTTGGATGTGCATAGAGAGAGCATGTTGTGATGTGTGAATCTAAAAATAAAATAATTAGATCAGTTATTACTAGATATGTTATTTACAAACTAATAATTTAAAAAAATTGAGTAAAGGAAGACAGAGGAATGAATACACCTCATTGGGTATGTGAACTAATACAAAACCTGTTGTGATACTAGATTATGTTGAGTATGTGATGAATCAAGAGTAAAATTGTGAATGGATATAAGTGCTCAATTACTCACAATGTGTCTCAATAATACAAAGGCTAGCCCTTTTGTTCCATCATTTCTAACTAAGTGAATTTAACCAATCGTGCATGTGTTAATCGATGTTTGGACTGTATGTCCAATCCCTCTAAATTGGTGGTTTAAGAATACAAATGTTGCCTTTTTGGCTCCATAATTACCACTTTAAGTGAAGCTATGAAGTGATATCAATATATAATATATTTCATATGGGATGGCTCATGGATCCTATGAATGTGCTTGAAATTTGACACTATCGTGTGGATAGCTGAATGTGTTCAGGAAACTAGGCCACTCTTGGCCATTTTGAAAGATAGAGATTAGGCTTGTATGAAAGACACTCCAAAATTGATGTATTAGGCTTATATGAAATCCATCTCAAGAACTTAGGTACCTAAAAAGATAAAAATATATGAAATTTTAACTTAAATGTGATGCCAACCACCTACACATGGAGTAAGACACGTAACTACTAAGAATGCCTAAAATAAACTGAACTCATAAACAAAAGAATATCAATGTGTTATCACATTTCCACCAATCACTAATGTTTGGATCATTTATTTTGATCTCTAAGTTATGCCAATTTCACAATCTAAATTTAAAGTGAGAACCATCATGCCAAAAATGATAACCCCCTATATCTAAGAAAATTGTGCTAAAATTGTTGAATCTAGAAATGTAAAAACTATCCCGAAGCTAAACCTTTTGCCTATTTTTGGAAAAACTAAGTGTTTTTTACCTAGATAGGAGTTCCAAACTATGGACACCACTATTTTGGCACTATTATCCAATTTTTAGCACTACTATCCATTTTTGGTGCTATTATCTAGTTTTAGTGCTACTATTTGGTGTGAAAACTATCTACTAATATGAGACTATTCCTATTTTTCTACTTTGAATTGACTAGTTTGACATCTAGATTCTATGCTAAATATTTTAAATACTAATATTTTGATTGTTAAGAGGTTTTATCTCTATGATAAATCCCCTTGTTGGATGCCCCCTCTATTGAGGGTAGGAATGATAAAACTCTAATGACTTCCCATAAAAGAAAAGTGTCCTGCAAGTGTGTTAATTTTGAAAATATATAGATATAGATTTTGATTTTTGGGAAAATGTTTCAAGATATAAAAATGTTTATATTAACATATTTTTTTATCAACATGGGTATTCATAGATAGATATAATAATGTGAAAGCATGTGCATGATATTAAACTGGATTGGTAATGTGAATTGTTAATTATTAGTTGGAGGGATGGAGTATGATGTCCATCATGGCATCTAAGAAATCAAATAAAATGCATGATATGGATCATGGCATTGTACACATTTGACAATCAAGAAGCAAATAAGAAAGAATCAAAAAGAAAAAAGAAAGAAGCATACTAGATGGGCTAACGGGTCATGTAAATAAGGGACATGGAAAAATTTCACTCAAACTAAATATAAGCATAGAAGGCATGTTCAAATGCCTCATACACATATAAGTGAAATAATAAAAGTCTGAACATAGGCCATAGGCACATAGAGTAGTACAAACAAAGGAAATTGTCAAATTTCCTAAGTCACATACATGGAAAAGAAGCAAAGGACATTGGCAAATGTCATAAGGCACAAGCAAGAGACAAGCTATAATTGAAAATTCAATCACACAAGCTATGCTAATCAAGTAGGGAAAGCATGTAATAGTTAGAAGGATACAAGCACATCTAACTAATCAAATAAAAATGTGATATTATGCAAAACATGTGTACTACAAAACTAGGTATATGTTAAGAGATACAAAAGTGTTAAATATTATTGAAATGTCAATATGATATTCTATGTAAGCTATAAATTAGTGTACATTAACATGATAGATCAGAGTGTGTAGTGTAGGAATGACATAAAATTGATGGTGTAGTCATGTTGAAGATGCCCCTAGTGGTTATGTATAACAATGTATGTCTCAAATGTAGAAGTAAAAATGTCCCCTTGATGGGTAGAGTGAAGCAATCAAAGATCTGGATGTTATTGCACTCACTCAAAAGAGATCAAGTGAAGTATGGTAATGTAGATAGATCAACATATAATAGCATGAAACAACAAATGTAAGTCCTAGCATGATAGTATTAATGTAAACATAGATGATGCATAAAAGCAAAAAAATATTTTAGTGATTTTGACTTCTTTTAATGTTTTTGTATTCTTTTAGAAATATTTAAACTATGTTCAATCAAGTAGGAGGGACTATGTATAATAAATTGAAAATGAACTATGTACAAGTAATACTATGAAGAAATGATACTAACTAATGAGTCTCATGGGAGACTCCCTATCATTTTGTCCTATATCAAGAAAAAGGATCATATATGATTGTGAAGTGTGATGGAAATGTTGAGACTATGGTTTTAAAATTTGTATATTTTGTAAATGCTCTGAAATATCTATAGTGGAAACTACTGTGGGTTCCGCTTGTAACTTTGAGAAGTGGATGCAACTATAGGGCTCTTAAGGACCCATATGGTAGTAGGAAAATCTTGATGAATATTTTATCTGTGTGTAGATGTACAATATCTTAATTAGACTTCTTTGGGTGTGAATATGGTAGTTAAAAGCTATCTAGATTCCTTAAGATATGTAGGTATATGAACTCTTTGTGCTAACGATGAAGGTCTTTATTATGGCTAAATCTAGACTAGAGGAATAACTGTAATAGGTGGATGATCTAAAACTAGATCAAAAGGGGTGATAACTTGAGTGACAAAGTTATAACCATAGGTATAATCAATCTACCTATCTTCATAAACTTAGGTGATAGCATGTACGGCATAATCTACTACAGGCATAGAGATGGTAGTAGGTACAAGCTAAAATCTAGATGAACCAAGTTTGAAGACATGAGGGATATATATATATATATATATATATATAACGATTGGTGTTTTCTTGTGTCTAGTAGTGAAAGGGAGATACTTAAAAGTACCCAAAGAGTTAGATACATCTAACTATAAACCATGTACAGCAATATGTTTATAAATAATATTCCACATGATAGATAACAAATAAGGTATTGAGAGCATGGAATTATGCATTAATACATATAAGAATTTGTCTTGAATTATGACATTTCTATTATGTTTAGCATGATAAACTTGAAAAAAATTTCCACATAAGAAAAAGAGGATGAGTGATAGAAATCATGAATTTGTCCATGAATGTATAAGAAATTTTGGCATTTGCTATGACATTTCTGATGTGTTTAGCATGATAAGCTTGAAAAATTTTCCACGTGAGGAATGGAAAGCAAAGGATAGAGAACCTGAATTTTTGCATAAAGGCATATAAACTTTTGATATGCAACATGACATTTTGAACGCACTTAGCCAAATGTAGTTGGTAATTGTTCCATATGAGTGAAAAATAATATGCAAAAATAATTTTAGAATCTTGTGCAAGTTTAGTAATAAATTTTGTAATATCATCCCTTATTATGAAACATAAGCATGAAATGGAAAGGATGAAGCTTTGTACTAACATATGATAGACTTCATCATTAATTTACATGATAGGGCCCATTATGGTCTCTTTTTTATTTTCAAGAAATGTAAGAAGAATTTGGAAATATCTAAGCATCATTTTCACAAACTGACTATAAATGTAAGGTGATACCTTAAAGTAAGTAGGTCCTAGTAAATGCAAGTAAATATTTTTCAAAAATATTATTTGAAAAATACTATGAACTTTTAAATTTGAATTTAATAATTTTGAGTTAAATATGGAACTAAATTTTTAGAGAATGATGCAAAAATTACAAATAAATAATTGAGAATGTATTTGATGTAACTATAGTAAGGCTAGTGGTGGTGGGATTATCAGGGATGAAAAGGGGTGAATGGTTGTTGTCTATGCTGGTGGGATAGCCTTCTAAAACAATAATTATGCTAAAGCCTCTACTCTTCTATGAGGGGTGAAATTGGCTATTTCACTTGATATTAGGCAATTGCACATTCAGGGGGATTCCAAACGTGTTATTGATGTTGTTACTAATGTGTTGACTTGTGGCTAGAAAATGAAAGAAATTATAGTGGATATATAGATCCTTCTATAGAGAATCCCTAGAGTTGATAACTATCATATATATAGACAGGGCAATAGGGTTGTAGATGCTCTTGTAGACCTTGGTCAAAAATTTTCAAATTTGCATTGTTGGCACCAAATTAATAACATCCTTTCAAAAATAAGGGACCTAATTCAAAAAGAAATGATGTGTCAATGATGACTCATTATCTTAGGAAAGATAGTTTATTTTGTTGGTTTTCCTATAATATGGTGACATGTATCTTGTAGTACATGTTTTTGTACTTTAATTGCACAATGTCATATCTACTTTATTACTCACTTGTGTTAAGGTGAGTTACTTATCTGGTAATTATAGAGAATTCATTATAATCATGTTTGAGAATGGGAAGTGTAGGCTTCAATTGGTCCTTTGAAAGGTGGATCTCATTAATGATGATACGTGTAGACTCATTATCATAATTCCTTGTCAAATTGTTAATCTCTCCTTCCAAAATAACTCTATGAATCTCTAGTTTTGGGGATTCTATGTCTTTGTTTGGAAGGCTATAATGGGAGGAGATAGTATTTTAATGGAGCCAATTTATTATTGTTAGTTTAAGGGCAATGCTATGGTCTTACATTACTATAAGAAAGTTGGTATCACCTCTTTTTTTTAATGGCTTAATGGCTGTGATGAAAATCTATCTGAGTAATTCACTCGATCTTGGCATAATCATAGAGTCACTATTGGGAAAATTAGGTTTAAGGTTTCATAGAAAGTTATTGCTATGGTGACTAGCCTGTCGACTAAGGGGACCAAGTTTTAAAGGAAATAAAAATTGGTGGACCATTCTAACTAGAATTTATTCATTGGGGAAGGTGAATAACTAGTTCATTACTAGGGAGGATTCGAATGGGTCAAGCTTCCAGAGCTATGGGATGATATATGTTTCTTCCTCATGAAATACTTTAGTCTAGAGGGGTGGTTTACTAGGTTATACAATTGTCATCTTCCTTTACTAAATCATTTTAGATGTAATGATCATATTAGTTTCCCATTCTATCTGCTATCTTCCCTTAATCATTTGGTTTTTAGGATTAAAGCCAAGTCAGCTAAGAATCCCTCTAAGAAACCCATTCCCATACACTAGGGTCTTATTATTTTCTTATATAATTTCCACCTTACTCTAGAGCTACCTAAGACTATCAAGTCTCATAGCAGTGAAATTTCTACTAGCCTTGATGATACTGTGATATCAGAAGAGCCTTGCCCTTCTCCTACTTCTCATAAGATTAAAGGGGTTTCCTTTTCTTTGTCTATTGAGGAGACTACCATGGTGACTAATACCCACACTCAGGTATCTAAAAGTAGTGTGAAGAGTAGAAAGATGAAAATTGGAGAGGTGGAAGAGGAAACTATATAGTATGTTGTGGGGACCCCTGAAAATATTAGTAGTACTCATATGGGACTTGGCAGTAAAACTAATCTATCTGTTAAGGATAATGAGGGATTGTCCTTTTGAGTTAGGAGGTTAGGGAGGATTGCTAGAAAACTTGCACTGAAAGCTAAACTTATTTATTATTCAGAGAGTGCTTCTAAAGAATCCACCCAGGGGGATGAGGCTAAGGTTATTGAAGTTGAAGAGATTTTTGAAGATGCAGAGGGTAAGAATGGGAACAAATAGACTGATGTTTTTGGTAGTGTTGTTGGTGATTCTAAGTATAATTCTAACAAAGGGGGAAGGATGTTTATGGAGGAAGTGTTAGGATTGTGGAGCTAAAAGCTTCACTGATGCAAATAGGAGAGGAGGTTGCTGAAGGTTGCTGAGTTGTAGAGAAGTTGGGGTCGGTCTGATTAGCCGACGTCGACAGGATAGCAAGGGAAGAAACCGACGTCGGTCATATATCGGTTGACGTCGGTCACCTCCAGGCAGATAGGGACCGACGTCAGTCGCCTGTGTGGTTCGACTGTGAGCTATTTACGGGCAGTTAGCTAATGAACCAAGTGTTTGCATGATGAGTGCTAATTTTAGACTCATAGCTGCAGATCTAATTATTGTAATTAGATGTCTAATTATTGTTTGGATGAGATCTATATAATAGACTCATGGTTGTATTGGAAAAGTGTGCTAGGGAGTAAGAGAGCATAATTATAAGCTCCTTCTGTGTGTGAGGTAGAGCAATGGTGCGTTCCTCCTAGTGCCACAGTACCAGGTGTGTTGGTGCTGGATTGGAGAGCCAGCTGGGTTCTTCAGGAGTGTAGGATCTTGGTCATAGTTGCATGGCCTATATAGGAGATCTACATGGTAAGTAAGATCGTTGATCTGCAGGTGTATGTGTGTGCAAGGTCGAGGTTCACAGGTGAGCAGAACCGTTGTTTGATTTGTAGGTGTGCAAGGTCATATAGACAGCAACACAACAGGGAGCAGTATCAGACGGGATCTACTTGGAGTACAGGTGTGTACTCGGATAGAGCAAGAGGAAGGCAAGGGAGTTCCTTCCATAAGTATGGTCTGTTCATTTGCAGGTTGTTGCAGATTCATGGGAGATCTACTTGAAGTACTTTGAGTACTTGTGGAGCACGTGGAGTGCTTGTGGAGTGTGTGGAGCACTTGTGGTGTGCATGGAGCATGGGAGGTGAACACCAACTCTGTATTTGAGTTGGGTGTTGGGACCTATGAGAGGGAGAGCTTTGGGGAGAAGAATTACTATTCACTTGAGGTGTGGGAAACCTCTATAAGGTGGTGGAGAAGAAGTGGCATCTTCTTTATTGTATTCTTTTCTGTATAAAGTGTTAATACAAGTTGTGTATTGTCTCTCATATGCTGTGTTATTCTGAATTCTAGTTACTTGGTGAATCTAGTTATTTCTGCATATTATAGTTGTTTGAAGTTTGGTAATCAATTGTATGTTTCCGGTTTCGCATCCTGACAAGTGGGATCAGAGCATGTTTGTTGTTCTAGATTCCTGACAGGAAGTTGCTAATGAGATGGAGGAAGGTGTTGATTATAAGAATGACATTGCTGCCCTGAGGGGTCATGTAAAAAAAATAGAACACTCAATTTCCACTATGCTCAGGTGTATTATATTACTTGATATTTCTATGTTTCAAGATCTTGAGACTATAGATATAGAGGAAAAAGATGAGAATTTCAAAAAGTTGGATGAATTTATTAAATATTTGGCTAAAATATGGGAGAATCTTTCTTCATACATAATATCTTTAGGCTAGTTACACTATCTTTGTTGTTTATGATAGTTAAGAAAGCTATATTGTAACTATATCAAGGCTCTTTTGTGTTGATGCCTTTGGGTTTTCTTTTTTCTACTTTGTAAGGGTTCAACCCCTTGTTTTTGTCACCTTAATTAATTAAAAACTATGGTTTTGAATGATTTTTTTCAAAATTAGTGTAGTAGTTTGAAAAAATAAATAAAAAATTGTAGTTTTAATTTTGAAAAAGTGAGGAAAAATCTAAAAATATTTTAAAAATTAGTAGTATATTTTTCCTAGTGGTTTGAAAGTGGTTTTATGCAAATATGACCTAGTATGTGCAAACTAGGGTTTTGGGTGAATTAATTTATAATAATTCAATTAATTTGTATCTTTTTTAAATTTAATTTTAAAAAAAAATCATGAAAATATTGAAAAAAATCAGAAATAATTAGCCCTAGGGTTTCTAGGGTTTTTGTGTAGAAGTTCAAAGTACGTCAAGTTCACCAAATGTTTTATTCTTTTTGGGAATTAGGTGTTTATTTCCTAAGAAAATAAAAGGTATAAGTAAATGTAAAATAGTAATTAATGTGCCTTAATTAGTTTACTAATTTATGCAAATAGATATGTATTTTATCTTTTCTAAAAATAGCAAGAAGTGTAGAGAAATCAAACTTGGCTTAATCTAGGCTGAAACAGATGATTCAAGATCTAGAAATTATTGTTTAAGGATGATAAACTATTACAAGTAGAACCCAAAACTATATTTATAGATTGGATAGGAGAACAAAACTTAGGACACTTTACTACTTGGCATTGTAGTCCACTTTTTGGAGCTATTGCCTAATTTTGGTGCTATTGTCCAATTCTAGAGCTATTATCTTAGTGATCTAGATTTTCTAGGTTTAGTTTGATAGGTATGTAACACTCTATCAGCCAAATATCAAATCTTGATTTTTTGAAGAGATCACTATGTGTCTAATTTAATCTTTAAAACCCTTAGGATCTCTTGGTACTTGAACTTGAATATCAAAATTAGAAAAGAAAGAAGGGGTTAGTGTGTAAAATATATGTTGTATAGAGTTCAAACCCCATGTTTGGGAACACTACATACATACCAATACTCTGAAGAGGGATCAAGCTAATGTAGTTCTCTATTTTGAAGTGATTGGTGTAATTGTGTGATATATGCAAAATATAATGTAAAATTAGAATGTACCTTAGATGATTAGGGACTGGTATGAGTGCTTGAATAGGCTTGAATTGGTCTTAAAAGGCTGTATGTAGAGAATAGGGAAGAGTTCTTGAGTGTACTTAATTGTATTCTTACTCTTTTCTTGTGAATGAGTGCCAACCCCTCTAAATGGAAATTGAATGACATTTTATATAGAATCTGAAAAATCTTGGGTTAGATGAACATATATTAGGCTAATAGGGGAAAGGATAAGGAATTGGAAAAACTTGACCTTTAGAGGTAAAAATGAACTTGGAAAACAACTCTCGAAATAAGACACCCCTAAATTTTGGTGCTCCTATCTAAATGGGGCACTATTATCATAAGAGGATAAGCCTTAAGGGAATGAATCTAGGTTCAATAGGGTTACCAAGGTCCTAAAAAGCTAAGTCTGAGAAGTTGTAGATGATTGGGAATTAGTGAAAGTGTATCCAATAAGGGTTGAGTGAGGAAGAAAGAGGACCTATAAGTTGGGTGCTATTAACCATGCCTAAGTCATCCAATTTTGAATTTTATATTATTACAACATGCTTATATTATTATAACTATCTTGATATCCTTGTGAATGATGTATCTAACATACATGGTACATTATAAACTTATGCTCATATTATCTTACATTTT
Organism: Torreya grandis; assembly: GCA_037957365.1. Taxonomy (NCBI): domain Eukaryota; kingdom Viridiplantae; phylum Streptophyta; class Pinopsida; order Cupressales; family Taxaceae; genus Torreya; species Torreya grandis. The sequence goes on from JARHVA010003427.1 coordinate 526,807, forward strand.
TATGTCTTGTATATACATTATATTAGTTTATTACACACATCATATATGCTCATGCTAACACATATCATGCATAACTTTTTATTTTGAGGATAGTTATTACATAAATTCAATAATTCCCATAAAAAAGGGGGATCATATAGGTTTTCCACAAAAATTAGGCTATCTGAATGCACTTAAGAGTATAGTTTTCATCACACAGACATAGAATACATAAATCATTTTTAGGAAAACACAACAGGGTATAGTCACATAGAGACCAATTTTAGTTGCACAAAAATATGTGAAGTTGAACATTAGTGCCCAATGTGGGAAACTAATGGCACTGACACTACTATCCATATATGGTGTTACTATTTATTACTCTTAATTTTTAAAAATTCCAAATTAGATTGAAAAGTAGAGTAGGTACAATCCAATTTTCCATAAGTTTAGTTACATATTACCAATTTTTACTCAATTTAGCATATATTCATACCAATTTTCTTAGATTGGAGGCATCATGCATGACATGATCATTATTATTTTATTTTCATATATTCAGATACAAATTATTATAACTCAATCTATTATCCATATGCAAGAATATCATATTTAGGGGAATGTGCATGGCACATTGTTTGAATATGATTACTTTTTCTCAAGTTGATTAGATGGAATGGAAAACTTCATGTTATTCTCTATAATCTTAATCCAGACATCATTCATATCTACAAATTCTAAATTTGATGACTTACTCCATCTGTAGAAGTCGGCATTCTTAAGTGGTGCAAAGTTTTCTTACATTCTTGAGTGTCCTAGATCCATCTTATATTCCTGAGTCACCTAGAGCCAATTTTACATTTCAAAATTTTTGAGTGGTCCAAATACATATTATATAATTCCTTGACATCATGCAGTTTTAAATTTTAGATGCATCTACTACACAGGGGTAGGTAATGATAGAGTCATAGTCTACTTGAGTTCTTAAGCTGGACAAGCCATTAGTCAAATACAAGCTATTCATAGGTCACGATCCACTAAATGAGAATGGGAAATGATGGATTCGAAACTATATTGAGTTATTAAGACACTACCACATCGATATTGAGAAATCCATTAACTATGTCTAATTTTTTAATCGATTGATGACTACCTACATGCATACAAGCATGATGTCACTAGGTTTATATATTAGTTCACATACCCAATGAGGTGTATTCATTATTTTCCTCTCTCTTACCTCTTTACTCAATTTTTTATTTTGATTTTGATATATCTTAATGACTGGTCTATGTACATTCCATTTATAGGACATGTAATAGAGCATGCTTCACACACTGAAACATATATTTATAGGCTTCACCTTTTAGGTAAGTCCAAGTACATTTCTTCTCCTTTATCCTAGTATTTTATCTTTGATAAATTTATAGAATAAAAGGGGAAATGTATTCATATAAACATGACACTTTAGTACTAAGAGCATTACTTGAGACTGGTCATCCCTAGTTTAACCTTAAACCTATCTTAGGGCATATTTAGACACTTATCCATCCTTTGTATAAGCCATACACATCCATAAACATCCCTAAAGTAGTATCAGATGCTCACTTTAGCATCCTAACCCATAGTGCCTCAGTTTCTACCACCTAGTCACTTGCTCCATTAATTAGATAGTGTCCCAGTTTAGATGTTATTATCTTTTCCTACCTTTTGTCACCAATGTATATCTTTTCAAATCAACCACCACCTAGGTTTGACCTAGACCTCTTTTAAGACATTAATAATCACTATAATAATATATATACATGACATTTATCCCTTTATTCATTATATGTAAATCAAATGCAATAACAAAAACTAAGATAGAAGAAGTTGTGCACAATAAAGGTTATTAATCCCTATTATGCCCTAATTTTTCATACAATCATCTACAACCACCCCAAGCTTAGAATACATACATTTATAGTCACCATCATCACTCAAACCAACATTAATACTATCCCAATCTTATCATACATACATTTATAGTCTCCATCATCACTCAAATCACTCAAACCAACATTAAACTATCTTCATTTTCATTGGAACCATCACTTAGGTATGGAAAACTACATCAAGCTTGATCCTTCCTAAAAGTTTTAGTGCATAGGCATCTCTCATCATAGCAAGGTGTTAAGGATGTCCACCCTACCCACTAATATGAAACTTTGTTACTTGTTCTAATCAAATGCCCTAACAACACAGAGGTATAGGGTATACATGCAATATCATTTAAAACATGTCACTGATAGGGAATCAGAACTTATACACATAGTAATAGGCTTGGCAGAATCTCACATAAGTGTACCTATAATCTTAGAGTAATTCTACATAAAGGACAATAGTTCTAAAATGAGGACACTAATGTCATTTTTACACTATCTAATTAGGGTTATACTATTCAATAAGGGTTTTGATACTAGGATCATATCCATGATCCCTTAAATAATCTCCTCTCCCAATTTGTAGCCACTAGATCTTTAGTCTCAGTCAATTTCCATCTAAGTACTTATTTGTATAATTTATTGCTAGGTTTAGAAAAGTCAAACTAGGTCAATTCTATTACAAATCAATGGTTATATTTATTACATATTATATACTTTGATTTACTATACTCATCCCCTTTGACAACATGTCTTAAACTCCATAAACCCTAAAAAGGTAAATGGGCCCTATGAACCTAATTATGACCACATGACATTATTTTTTGCCCAATTTTCCCCAATTGAGTCACTGAATTAATTAATTACTATAATTGTTTAATTAGATATGTAATTTGTAGAAATTGAACCCCATGTAGCTAATCAGAACAACATAATATGATTATAAGTACATTAAGCCTTTAATATGGTTGCATGAGATATAAAAGTATTACTAATGGGGTTTGGCTAATTAACTTTACAAATTTTTCATATTCTTGTAATAATATGGTGAATTAGATTTACATCAAAATAAAAGAATTTTTTTCCATATTTGAGTGTCATTAGATCAATATACTACCCAACATAACTCTTACATGATACAAAAAATGCTCCCCTAATAATCACACACTATGATGGTCACAAATTTCATAATTTGTTTTAATATAAATTGAAGGAAGGGTAACATTATTATATAGTGAGATTCTATGTTAGTATAGTTTAATATGAGTAAGATTCCACATATACATTAATGTGATATTTCCCATTACAATATATTGAAAAAATATAAACACAAGAAATGATAAGAGAGTGTGTGATGGATTATTTTAAAGACAAGTAATTCAGGGGGGTTCAATTGTTGTAAATGCAATTGTAACTTCTTTCTATGGTTATAATATATTCATATTTATTTGATCATGTATTATGGGTTGTGGGTTTTTTTAAAGTTACTTAAACATAAGGTTCATTCATTTTTTGAATAAATAATATTAAAAAAAAAAACCTTTATATAAAATTAATGTTATCTATCCAAAATAGATTTATGTTGCAATTAAAAATAAAATGCACATCATATTAAACTATTTCTTATACATCCGTTTGAGGTCAATTTACCCTTAGTATAGAACTTGACCTATCTTAGGCAACCTTTTGAACAACTTTTAGTCATATAGAAGTCACAAATAACACCCAAGCCTATGAAACACCACATGAGACCCATAATGGTGCAAACCATTAGTGATTAAGGTCCATACACACTCCAGAAATTAATTTTTCATATCCATAAGAGGATTAAGTTCATCATAGACCTATTCTTAAGTCACCCTCCTAAGTCATTCTTATTATAAAACTATATAAACACTATTTTGACACACTTACACCCTAGGTGGACACAAAGGAACACATAAAAGTACCACTTCATATAGATGTAAATCTCTCAATTCTTTAAATATTATATTTATTTAACCCATATATTAAATAGTCCATCCCTAACAAAAGTATATATATCTCAAGTGTCCTCCGAGGGATCTTCTCATGCATTCACACTTAGGCCTTCTATAATTCACAAACATTCACATGTATCACATAAGTGGGGTAAACACATCAATCTTGATCCCTATTTGGAGTATTATGATGTACGTAGCTTGTGAAAATATGGGTATGGATCACATGTCCAACATATCAAACCCACTATCCCTTTTTTCTCATGATATTATTTCAAACCCTTACAAACATAAAATACTAGAGTTTAGGGAGGAAAATATAGATACAATAAAAATTATCGATTGGATAGAATTGGAATTTAGATCGTAGTTAGAACAAGACCTAATCTACGAAACCTAGAAACCATTTGTAGATATTTTAATTGGGATAATAGTATGCTACCTTAGACACTAGCACATCATGCTATTATCTAAATAGATTCGCTATTATATGGGGCCATTTCTTACACTTGGATCTTATTGAGGATAGTTATATTTATCTACACACCAATTTTCATAGTTTGATCCCTAATTATAGTATATTTAATCCCTAATTTACTATTTTAACACTTTAACAACCTAGGGTTTTACATTTCATAACTCCCTTAAAAGTTAAATCATTTGGTGAACCTAACTTACTCTAAATAGTGGAAACACCTTAGCCCTAGATGTTATCAAGGTTTTTATCCTTTTATTTCCTATTTTTAATGTCTATGTTAGGTTTTAAAACCTAATATGTTCTACACTAGTATCCCTCTTCCAAGTTCCATTACCAAATTTCATGGATTAATCAGATTCTCTTCCTCCTCATGTCCAAGAGGGTGATAACTACTTTCCTTCTAACTAGACCCTTGTTATCACTCTTAAAAGAGTTGAGGTAGCCTATAATAATTTATCAAATGTATATAATCAACCAATCCATCCTTCAAACCCTTCCCTTCCCATATCCCCCATTAAATATTTATGTTTGCGTGTTTAATCAGAAGTAAATAGAGATTGCACTTGTAAGACTCTAACAGATGAGATTATCAGTATGAACAAGATAATTTTGGAATAAAAAAATTACAATGATATATTACATGAAAAAATTAAATTATTAAATAATCATATTACAAGACAAAATAATTTAGGGCACATTAGTGTCAATCATTTATATGCATCTTCACCTAGTCAATTTGTGGCAAGCAATTTTACATATCAAAACAAGTTGGTTAAATAACAAGGGCAATAAAATCAGAAAGTATATTAGATGGACACATTTGTGCATTGTATGATTTTATCTTTTTCATATTATTTTGTATGTATGTGACCTTTTAATCATATTAAAGAGAGTGAATAATACAAATATTTTTTCCTTGTGGCATATCAAAAGGCTAAAATATGAAGAGATAGTGATATGGAATACTCTATTTATAGAGATTAATTGTAATGGAATATGGTTATAATAGGTGATAGTCATTAATATACTAGTTTTTAGTATGTTTTACCATAATATATTTTGTCTTTATATTGTGCACAATGAGTACTCTATTTTACTTTAAACATGTGATTCATCATGCACATGCCAACTATTTAGTATTTGTTAATTTTATGTTTTCATATAATAAGTGTAACTTTGTATTTAAATATGGTTATTTAAATATGAATGATATGATTCAGGTTTTCCTTTGTTATTTACTACCTAATTTATCCCTATAATTATCATGTTACGGAGTTTTTCAAGAATCTCTACTAATAATGGTGCAGTGAGTGTGTAACCATTTGGTTGAAATATG
>JARHVA010003427.1:537500-547500 GCA_037957365.1 Torreya grandis
TTATAAGACAACTCAACAAGAAAAATAATTTATTAAGCCTATTAATAGAATAAATGATGAGATGATAGAATCTAATGATAGTGACAGAGATTTGGATTTAGAAGGATTATTTAAGCTAAATAAGGAAGACAAAATTATACCAGTCTCAAGCACATAACAAGTTTAAGATAAGAGACTAAAGAACATAAATATTTGATATTGGGAAGGCAAACACATTTTGAAAGAAAATCTACCTAGTGGGAAAATGAAAATGTATCAAGAACCCCTAAAAATATTGAAGGAAACATTGGAGTAGATTCGGTTCCTACACTTACACATATAGGAGACTAACAGGAGTAAGAAAGTTTTTTAGAATCTTTACAATTACTATGAGATTGTCAGGATGTGTTCTAAACCAAATTATTAAAATTCAAAAGAGTAGATCCATCATTGGGATAAATTCATATATAATTGAAAGAATGTCCTCAACCCACTAAAAAATTACCATACAAGCTCAATCCTAATATAAATATCAAATTAAACACTGAACTAGATCAAATGAAAGAAGACAAAATTATTTTTCTAGTGGAAAAAGAAGAATGGGTAAGTTCCATAGTTGTGTAGCCAAATAATATAGGATAAATTTAGGTTTGTGTAGATTACCACACACTCAATGACACTTGCATTAATGACCCATTTCCAATACCATTCAATAATGAAATCATTGATTCCATTATAGGGAAAGAAGTGTATTCATTCATAGATGGCTTTAGTGGGCATCATCAAATTTTGGTTACAAAAAGAAACCAAGTGAAGACTACCTTTGTAGCTGAATGGGGATCATTCACATATAATATAATGACCTTTGGCATAAATAATGCAATAGTGATTTTATCTAAAGTTTTAGTTAATGAATTTAAAGATGTCATTCATGACTTTTTGGGAAGTTTATCTAGATAACTGGGTTGTTTTATCCTTGTTTAAAGAGAATTTATCAAAGTTATGACTAATGTTGGAATGCTATCAAACTTTGAATCTAAATAAGTGTTTGTTCTTCAAACATTTCAATGTTTTTTTGGTCTATGTCATATGTGGTTATGGTATCATGGTGGATCCAACCAATATTGTTGTGATAGTATGGATGCCACTTCCAACCAACTCTATGAAAGTGTGAACCTTTCTTAGTCATATGAGATACTACTAAAAATTTATAAAAGGGTACACATCCATATATGTACTAATGGAGAAACTACTGTGCAAAGATACAATTTTTGAATGGACTATAAAATTCCAATCAAAATTTATTTATATCAAGCAAAGTTTACAAACAACACCGATTCTACTTTTTCTTGACTGAAAGAAGCCATTTTAGGTGCATCTGGATGATTCTAGTACATTAGTAGCATCAATCTTAGCATAACAAAGTAAAGGTAGGTTGGATCATCCCATACATTTTTCTAGTAGGAATATCTTAACCATATAAAAAAACTCTATAACTATGGAGAAAGAGGACTTCGGCATGGTGTTTTCATTGGAAAAGTTTTGAAATTACTTGTTTGATACACCATTTGAGTTCTTTACATATTACTAAGCATTGAAATACTTGGTTAACAAGATTATGTTGGGAGGATGGATATCTCGATGGCTTATTTTATTTCAATAACTTAAATTTCAAAAGAATACAAAGATAGGATGAGAAAATGTTGGATCAAATCATTTGAGTATAATACACAATGGTGAAGAGCCATAAGAAATAGAATATAAATATATAGATGTTCACTTATTTAGGAAAACTATAATCCTAGATAATGTGTATCATATCAATAAATTATTTGAGCAAGGAATGTTCCCTTTGAACTATTTGGAAAGGGACAAAATCAAATGGTCACCGTAGCAATACCATATATCCTTATCAATGGATTCTTGTACAAGCTATGTAAAGATGATGTGCTAAAAATAATAAAATTAGAACATGAATGACCACTTTGAGGTCACTTAAAAAGTGGATCTACAATGATAAAAAACTAATAGAGTGGTCATTGGTAGCCATCCTTATTTCAATATGTGCATATATTAGTTAAGTATTGCGATTTTTGCTAGTGACTCAGAAAGATAAAATAATGTGATGAAATACCCATTGTTATAATGATCATAGAGAAGCCATTTTAATAATGAGTAACTAATTATATTTGGCTTATAACACCCATGAAAAATTAAATTCATGTGAGGTACATTATTGATGCAATAGACTACTTCACTAAGTGGATGGAAGGAGAAACAACCCCAAGTTTTGGTGTGAAATATGTTGCCAAATTCTTATATGAAAATATTATTACAAAGTTTGAATTTTAAATAAATCTAGTTATAGACATAGGAACACATTTTTTCAATAATGATATCAAAACTCTCATCGAAGAGTTTATGATATCACACCATAAAAGCATGGCTTATCACCCTAAAGCAATTGGATAATCTGAAGCATCTAACAAGTTCTTGGGAAAATGCTAAAAAAAACATGTACAGAGGGATGATTGGGTCTAGAACATTCATGTCATTATATATGAATACAGAATGGATTACAGGCACACTACAGGTTTCACACCCTATTAGTGTGTTTATGGGATTGAAGTAGTAATGCCTATGGATTACATTATTTTGAGCTTGTACATTGTAATGATTATGAGGCTAGGTGATCAAGATTCTTAGAATAAATGATTAATTTAATTGGTTAAAGTGGAGAGAATTTGACAAAGGTAATTATGGACATAGGAGGTACACATATTAAGTTATAAGGTGTGGCATGATCATAACATACAATCTAAATAATTCTATCCATAATAAGCAATATTGCTTTATAATATAAGGTTTAAGGAATTCATAGGAAAATTTCACATTAGATGGAAGGGAACCTAAATTATACATTAACTCTCATAATAGGGTACTATTATGTTAAAATATCTATAGGGAACCATATTTATAGGATGAATAAATAGTTGTAGGCATAAGCGTTATTACCTTTAATCTCTATCATTATTATTGATAACATGAGTGGGTGATGATTAGCACCATGTAACTACATTTAGGGTTTAATATTGTTTTTTTATATTCTATTTTTATCTTTTTAGGTTATTATGTTTGTACAATGTGATCTTTGCATTTCAACACATCACAATGACAAGGAGCCATTATAATCACAAGGTGCGATCAAATTATAGAGATAGCCTAAGGAAAAATAGTTGGAATCAACTACCATAGGTATATATATAATTTTGATAATGAGGTTATGATCATACATGTATGGAAAAATGATGGATAATTTCCATTCAAGACCATTAATGATAATGCACTTCAATAGATCACATTCTTCCCAAGATATATTAAATTACTGATTAACAAATGGCATCATAAAAGAAATAGGGTATAAAAAAGGATATCATGTCACATAAAATATAAATAAAGGGATAAATAAAGGATTATATATGTAAAATGGTCATTATCACATCAAATTTAACAAACAAATATTAATGGAGGAAAAATCATGCACAACTAGGAAATGCATTTAAAGAAGTCAATGAGACACATTTCCGTGAAAAAAATTCATATAATAAGGGGAATGGACAGAAAAAAATGTTACACACTTCATCCATTGAGATAATTCTATGTTATACCATTAAAATAAATCTATGTACATTAAGTATAAATCAGAACTAGAATAATCCAAATAAGTATTCAACTAGGCCAAAACAACACTCATGGAAAGATCCCCACTATTGATTCCACTTAGAGATATACATAAGGATATGGGGTTTGTATTAGGTTTGTGTTAAAATAATTAAAATTACAATTATCCATTTGAATTCATTCACCAAGTAGAAGCCACCTTGTTTTCTCTTGGGATAGAAGAAGATACACAAGTTAGAGCCTGAGTACTCCCACATCCACTACGATGTTCATATAAAAAATGATTGATGAAACCATTAACATTTGGATATGTTGGTGAGTCAGTGCTTACCCTTTTGATTATTTATAATAAAATGGTGATTCATTTATCTAAAGACATCAAAATTTGTATTGATACTCAGGCTATGGCATGATCTATAGGCCTTCCAAATCATGGTAAATCTAGCTTACCATACAAGTCCACCACTTTATCTATTGACTCTGACACTAGGGAGAAGTTTATGAATAGGTAAGGTAGATGAATACCAATTTATTCAATTTATGATACTTTTGCATCCTTGTTGAATGCATTACTAAGCAATTTTGACAAATAACCAAGAAAGCAAAATAGGCCACAAAAAGGTGATTCTTATTACATATCGCATGATCCACCTTCCTGAAGACATAAAATAGCCTAATTTTATAGCATCAGAATTGACCACCTTTATTAAGATGATACTCATATGTACCTCCCAAAAATTTCGTTATAAATTCTTGGTATTACTTATGTTTTTCACGTAGTATAAATTGTCATATAGACCAGTTAATGTCACTACCAATTTTCAAGATGCTACTAACTTTAAAAATATTATATGGAAAAGAATAGGAAAATATTATTAATGATAGGGAATATTCAATGCATGTTATATTAAAGTCTTATCCTTAATTAATTTTGCATCCTCGAATGCCTTAGGATGTCATGTAGTTTATAAGGTAGTATGTATTGGTAAAAAAATTACATAATGGAATTCAAATCAAAGTGCATAATCTAGAAAACTCAACTGTGATTGTAAAACCATTAATCATCACAATGTGGGATGAACAAGTAGAAGTGAAGAAGTAAAAATATCTAGCTATGCATGTAGTGCCACCTTTGTAGTTTATTCTCCTTGAAGGATAAAAACTTACACTAGAATAGGCCCAAAGATAATAGAAACCATGACCATAGGATCAATAATAAACATCAATATCCAAGTTGTAACAAGATAAATTAAAAACTAAGGGACCTACAAAGCAATCCTTACCTCCATGACCCAAGAAGAGGATGCATCAAACAAATACTTAGCCAGACAAGCTAAATGTTCCAAATATATTGGGTTTGTGTGACTTATCATAAATGGGAGCGGAGGAGCAGGAAGTCTTAAAGACCTTATTATATGGTGTTGATAGTGAAGTCTATGTTAAGGAGGATGAAAAAGTATTTTTATTATGGAAAGTAGTGCACACCTATCAAGTTTGAAATTAGGTAAGGCAGGACCTCTAGGTTGAACTCACTCAACCTCCCCCTTCCATTTTTTTTGAGATGTAAGTCAAGAGGTAGCTCAACATAAATTGGATATTGAAATATTCTCTAGAGATCCAACTATTGGATCTTATATTATGAAATAATAATAACCTGTATAGAATATTCCACCTTTAGCCTTAACATGTAATCCTAGGGCTCACCCTTCAATAAGGCCATCTTAAATATTATAAGAAAGAATGGTCTCTTTCATAAAGTATGAAAAAGAAAGGGGTGTGTAGAGAGTAACATAAACATAGTGACAACTATAAGACTAGTTGGTGAATAAACATAAGCAAGGTCTCACTCCTTTTAACATATCCAAGAATAATACATTTGGACATAAAAGTATGAAGATAAATTTTTCTTCCTCATAGGACATCCCATCAGTCATAAATATTAACACACCAAAGGTCATGGAGGTAATTTAATATATAAATTTACCTCAAGTTGAGCTATAAATATAAGCTAAAAAGCAACGAACAGACCTAAAGGAGAAGCAAATGAATGATGAGAAGTAAAGGAGAAAGGAAAAGGAAAAGCAAAAGCAAAATTTGTAATAAGCACACTAATCAGTAGCTACACAGGATGTGAAATGTAAGCAACACAAATCTATGTAGAAGAAAAAAAAGAGATAAAATAGATGCACTAGACATAGGATTAAGAAGCAGAGGCTATGAAGAAGCAAGCCTAGAAAGTAGAGGCTCACAAAAGGAAAGTTGGGAATAAGAGGAAGTAGTGAAAAAATAACAAGAAATGTAGGATACAGAACAAAATAAGGATGAATTAGAACCACTAAATAGGGATCAAATTGAAAAAATGGCCAAAGAGGATTAATCAAAACAAACAAATGAGGAGACAGTGGCCAAAGATAAATCTAGGGTTGAGGTGGAATATAAAGCCAAAGTTAAGGTATATACTAAGGATAATGCTAAAGTTGAAGATAAATCTAAAAAATAAAAATAAGGTCAAGTAAAGTAAGAAGTATCAGGGACAACATAGTGCAAGCAAGAAACATAACTAGGTGTGAAGGAGGAGGCTTTATAGTTGAAACATTAGATTGTTAGCCAATGGTTATGGGATGTTCCAACAACAACCACCTAGTGTACCAATTTTAAACTTCCTTTGGCACAATTTACACTAGATTTGATATTAAAATCTATGAAATTCATGGCCCTAGCCGCTACTTCACTTGAAATCACTTTGGATGTTTCCCAACTTCTTTTATCCTAGAAAAATGAATGCACAATTATGTTTCAAGATTCAATTGCATAGAATGCCTCAGACTTGGTAGTGGAAGCTTTTTGGCTAAGAGAGGATAATGTATAATTGAGAACCTAGCTAACCAATGCACTAAATTTATCAATAACACTTTTCCCACACTAGGTACACAAGTTCTTGATGACTTGGTAATATATGAGGATAAAAAACTCAATGGACTATTGAAGTAACTCATAGAGTATTGGGTGAATGTGCAATTATTACAAATTTTTTGAACCTAATGGAAGGATATAAATGGAGAAACAAAGGAAATATATGAGATTATTAAAGAATATGAGCAGGTTTTAGATACCGTTGGGCAATAATCTAAGTAAATAGTTCAAGGAATGATAAACCTAAGACAACATCTCAACAATTACTTGGCTACTACTAAACTTGAGTTTGCAATAGTTGATAAATCCAAAGTTGTAATGGATGAATAAAGAACTACTATGGATGTAATTAGTAGTTCCCTCAAATAATTTTTATATTTTTGGGACAATGCACTAAAAAACTATAATATTGGCATAATAAAACTACGTATAATACATTTGTGAGAATCCAAGCTCACCAAGCTAAGGATCAACTGGATAAGCTGGTATTAGATATTCACATTAAGCTATCAAATGATGAATCACTCATCACCATCATGGAAGAGGATTATGTACAAAACTTTATTTTGATTTAGATTACACTATGCATCTTTCTTTCCCTAGTGCATGAAGCACTAATAGACTAAAATATGTTGAAACAAGATCGTTCATAAATTGATGGTTTAATTACTCGACTTGTGGATGAACATCAATTCATTCCACTATATAAACTCTATAAAATCCTAAACTATAATAATATAATTCCATAGACATAAATACTCACTTAGAAACACCAAGCCCAATTAGCATATCCAACACACTTAACTAATGTAACCTCTACATAAGCATATCCAGTAGTGAAACAACCTCCACTGTAACCACTTCCAACCACACCACCAACCACCTAGTAGGCATTATGTACCATAATTTTTTCATTTTCACAATTTTTTCCAATAAGGTAAGAGAGTATTAATCATTATGAGTGGGTCCAGGATGGTTTAAATCTCATAAAGGGAAACCACCTAGTTATGTTAATCTATTAAAAACTTGAGAGCTCAATAGACTAGTATGATACTTAGTTGAAAACTTGAAATGGTAACTAAGTAGTGTATAAAGGGTGAAAATTGATAAATGATAATTACAGTGATAATTATGACTATTATTTTTGGCTCATCTTCTCAACTCCAAATTAGAATTAATTTTTATGACTTTATCTTGGGTCGAGACAATGATTAAGCTTGGGAAAGTGTTGGGATAAAACCATAAAGTATATTAGATGGGCACATGTGCACATTATATTATTTTATATTTTGTATAATATTTTTTATGTATGTGACCTTTTAAGCATATGAAAGGGATTTAAAAATACAAAGAGTTTTTCTTTGTGGCATATTCAGAGGCTTGAATGTGAAGAGATAACACTTTGGAATACCCTAAATATAACTCTTAATTGTAATAGAATATGGTTTTTATGTGTGATAGAGATTAATATATTAGTTTCAAAGATGGTTTTGCTAAATATATTTTCCCTTTGCACTATGCATAGTGATCACTTTGTTTTACTTTAAACCTATGTTTTATCATGCACATGTCGAGTGTTTACTATTTGTTAATTATATGTTTTTGTATAATAATTATAGATTTGTATTTAAATATGAATTATCTAATTTGGGTTTTCATTTTTTATTTATTTTGTAATTTATCCCTTTAATTAACATGGTTTATATTTTTTTAGAAACCTATACTAACACAATAAATCACAACAATATCCATCTACAACTAGTGATTCAAAAAGTAATCAAAGATCAAATAGAAGTTCAAGTGAGATATTAAGGTAAATGATATAAACTAAGCTAATTATCCTACCCAATCTACATATAGTGAGGAGATATAGACATTATTGTGCATATCATAGAATGCATGGTCATCACACAAATTCATTTTTGGCATTGAAAAATCATATACAACAGATAATTACTGATAAGGACCCTATACAAGATAAATCAATTATGAAATCCACAATTATATAGGAATATACTAAAAAGGGTAAAATTTACAAATACTACAAAAGTAGTTACCAAATCACAAGTTAGAACAATAAAAGGTTCACAAATCAAAATCATATCAATAATTTATATATCAAAAAGTTGATAATGTTGGTCAACAAGGTTTGGTATTTATGGAACATACAAAGGCAAACCATTCAAAGATATATTTTATCAAGAAGAAAGATATAGATACATAGGTAATTTTATAAAAAGGGAAATAACTTAAGTCACACATTCAGAATCAAGATAAGTAAATAATCATTCTCAAAAGATATAAAAACAGAAGATACATCATCAAATGTCAATGTAAAGGAGGAAACTAAAATCCCTCCCTCATATCAAAATCCTTTCACTATCATAGTTTATATAGATGGAAACTAATGCATAGATGTTAAGATCATGGATTATCAACCAATCAAAATTTTTTCACTCTCATTTCTTATATCTCTTCGAAAATAATCTAAACATATAGATATAACACATGCTTTTATTGAATGATTGGGGTCACTTCAATTAAAAAATTCATATGTGTCAGAATAATGTTTTCTCACTTTCCATGTTATTGAAAGTTTAATTTATTATAATATTATCTTTGAAAGTTCATGGTTAACAAAAATAGGAGAAATATTTGACAAAAAGAAAGGTTGCATATCATTTTCAATGATTATAGCTTCTAGAGAGGATACAATTTTTTCCCAAGAAGAGCTACAAAATTAAGCTATACCTATAGTGGATATAGTTCTCGATGGAAAGATCCAAATCAATAATCCATACATTGCTAATGAAAATAAAGAAGATAATTGGAATAACATAGATTATTATGATACAGACTATTCAAAAAGTGAAGATGCCACCTATGTTACATAGAGGCATCCCATCGATGACATGTTGGGCTTCTAGCACCATTCCTTACCAACACACAAATTCTTATCCATAACACTCTCCTTATACATAGTTTCATCCATTCCTAGTTTACTTATACATAGTTTAATTATTCCAATTTACTTTTACATCATTTCCTTTATCTTACTACTTTCATATAGTTTAATTTTTATGGTACTTGTACATAGCTTATACTCAAAAAACTTTAAAATTATATAATATGTTCAAAAAGACAAAAATTCAAATATTTTTCAAAAATACAAAATGTGTGTTTGATTTGGATGTGTGCCCATGTACTTGTGTGTGGTTTTTTATTATGTATGAAAGCATTTGAACATGTCATTTCATGTGGCTCTAAGAAAACGTTAATTTCTCTTTATGTATTGGACATTTAGACATGTATTTGTATGTATGTTCTTTCTCAAAAAAAGTGGCATGTGACCATGTCCATTACATTTTGGCCCATTGGCCTACTTTACTTACCTCATGTGTTTGTATGTATAATTTTTTGCATGAAT
>JARHVA010003427.1:552500-565000 GCA_037957365.1 Torreya grandis
ACTACAAGAGTACATAGACTTGAAAATGTTTTTATTGCATAGACTTGAAATTTAGACCATAACTATAAGAGTACATACTCTAGAAACCCTAGGAATTGTTTGTGGAGATTTTAATTGGGATACTAGTGCAAAGCCTTGGGCACTACCACACAATGCTATTGTTTAACTTATCATGTTATTGTCTAGGGCCATTTTGAAACTTAGATCTTATTGATGATAATTATATCTATCTATTCACCAAATTTTAGACTCTGATCCCTCCCAAAAATCCCATTTCCATCTAGGTTAATATTTCTCTCTCATCTTTTCCACATTTAGAAAATTAGAATTAATCGATAATTAATCAAATCAATTGCCATTATCATTGCATATTTATTCCCTAATTTATTAGTCTATCACTTTAACAACATATATTCTTACATTCCATAACTTCATTAGAATTTAAATCATACACAAAGTGAATATGATATTCTTAAAAATGAATATATTTTTCATTAATATGAATATAGTTTTCAGAATAGAATACAAATTTTAAAAATTTATATTCTTTACTAATATTTTAAAGGTGTAAATATTAAAAGACACTAATTTCAAAAAGTTGGTGTCCCACAAATTCACTTTAGGACTCCTAATTTTAAGTTACATAGGATAAAATATAAAAAATTTGGGGATTTATAATATTCTAATTGGTCCACATATAATTTATTATGTCATATCCTATTTAAAAATTAAAGATTTGGTTCTAGCATATAGATCCAACTGTCTCCTATAATATGCCTCACTTGAAAACATGAAAGAAAATCTAAAACTAACTATTCACAGATAATTCAAAATTTAAATTATGTTGTTGACATACAATCTATCAATAAATGACAAAAAATTGAAGATTAACCAACTTTTCCTCTATTATATATTACATAGGAATTTTAATAAAAATGGAGGGATTAGGTTAAACGCAAGTGTGTTTCTTATAACTAAACCCACAACTATGTTTGTTGTGATTTTGCATGGCGGTTATTATTATTTTCCCTTTTATGTTTAAGCTTTTTTGTTGTGTGCCTTTTTTATTCATGTTTTATTTGTGTGTATTAGCATTTGAGTAAATTTTTATTGTTATGTTAATGGAAGGACATATATGTTGTTCATATGTTTTCCATTTACTCTTTTGTGTTATTTATTTGGTTTCAACTTGGGATGGAAAATTCACAACTCATTAATGTGGAAGCCACCACTATTTTCCACATTGCTAGATAGGATTTTATCCATTACTATGGAAATTTAATGCCACCCTACCTACCATAAGTGTTCCTAGCTATTAATATTTTCACATGGTAGTTATGGTTATTGTGACTTCTATCCTTCTATGTTCTATTGTGTTTCTTATACGTTCCTCTATTTTTTGGAATGTCTTCACATATAAGTAAATGTTACATAAACAAATGCATATCCTTGTTGTTTTTCATTTATACTCCCCCAAAATGGATGAAACTTCACTAAAATTTATCGACCATGTTGTCCTACACAAAGGAATTTCAGCTGGTAGAATAGAGGGATGAAAGTGTTCCCATAATTGGGTTTCCTCTAACTAAACCAATATCAGCATTTTTCATTCACAAGGTAATAAATGTTATTATATTTTAATCAACCAGTATATATTTTTAATTATGTGTCCATCTTTGAAGATACTTGTCTCATTAATATGAGAGGAAATTCCACATTGAAGGGATGAAATGTTACCCATAATTGAACCCATAATGTTGGCCACTTTTCGTTGTGATCTCATTCCAAATTCTTTGGTATTTTAATGGAAGCATTGGAGGTCTTTATAAATCATGTTGATGTGTGTTTCATATATATGTTGCATTTCAATTTCCCTAAAAAACATTGGTATATTAATGGAAGCCCTGAATGTTTTCATTCACTACTAAAATCCTTTAATGTCATCCCATAATAGTGGATATTCATTAAAAAATAATTTATTATAGGGTGACTTTGATTTATAATTCTAGTGACAAATAAACTTTAGTCAGTTATACATTTAACAAGCCCAAATAAGAATTGTTATCCATTATTTTCTTTAACATGGTGTGTTAATACTTCCATGTGCATCATATTCAACATGATCCCCATGTTAAAGGGATGAAATGTTTCCGACAACTAAATCCATGTTTTTATTCACATTTGAATCAACATTTATCAATATTCTAATGAAACCCCCTGAGGTTTTCATTCACATACCACTAAATGTTATTTTATGTGTATTTAACATAATTATTATGTGGATGGAAGACTTAAAAATTGTTGTTATGTGGGTGGAAACCATAAATTATTTTATTCACACAGTAGTAAAATTATTGAATTTGTATCAAAATTAAGGTTATCATTCACATAACAAGAAACATTATTGTCTTTGTATCGAAATTAAGGTTATCATTCACATATGAAGGAAAGTAATTATTTTTGTATCAAACCAAATTGTTTTGTAATTTCATGGTATTGTGTGTTTTTTGAGTCATGCATAATGATTATTAAAGTAAGTCCAAGGATTATTTCTCCCTCATTCAGCTAGTCTAATAGGCACACATACAAATGCAAACATAATCACCATAGTTTAAAATTTTGACCAATAATGTTTTTAAAATGAACACATTATTGTATCATAGAATTACAATTTTTACAAGGCACAGATAAAAATAGGTATGGGTGATTAATATAAAATGAAAGGGCCATGTTGAAAGACAAGTGAGTTTTAAAGGCTAATTATTTACTAGTATGTGGATGGAAGCCATTAATGTTTACATTTGCATACCAATAAATGTTACTATATATCTATCAAAATTATTAATTTCATTAACATAATAGTAAATTTAGACTTAAATTTATCAAACAAAATCATTCTATGAAATCATGTCACTTTGATTTATATACATAGTTGTGATATCATTTTTTTGTCTTATTCATTCACATGTTCAACATTAAATTTAAATTTTCCCTTACTTGGTTTTGATATGTTCTCCAATTTTTTTGTCAATTATTTATATAATTTATTGAATGTTATAGTTCACAATGAGGTATGTAAATAAGGATGGCCACGTGGAACAATGAAGACTACAAAAGTGAAATTTCCTAAAGTTGATGATGAAGAAGGGAAACCCACCACAATAATAAAATAAATTTGAGTAAATTGGATGAGGGAGGGATCAAAAAATCTTGGTCTCAATCAAAATTGGACCTTAATAAAAAATAAAGGGAATCAAAATAAAAAAGAAGGTGTGGTAGATGATATAACCAAGGTAAATAAAAGGATAAAAATAAATAGCATGATATAGTGGACATGAAATTTGGGAACAGTATGGGAATGAGGGGCACATATTAGTTTCAAAATATTCAATGCAAAAATAAGGAATAGATGAGTCAAACTTCCTAAATTTGTTGATAGAAATGTAAAAGAAGAAGAGAAACTAATACCAATGTCGAAGGCGTTGTAGTCTAAATAAAAAAAGTAAATACAAATTAATAATATGGCTCAATAAGATGCAAATTTAGCATTAAGTTTCAACCAAGATGGTTGAAGTCTACCTATGTAAGAAATATCAGTACAATGGTTGAGGGAGGGAGCATCAAATCTTGGCCTCAATCAAAAGGGAACATCAAGACATTGTAAAAAAATCAAAATTAATTAGTTTGATATCTAATATATTAAAGTGTATCAATAAATGAAATTAAATTAAATTTATTTAGTTTCATTATGTAATATAATTAATTTTATTTTATATCTACCATTCAGCATGAAAATGGATCACCAATGTAATGAAAGTTGAAAAATTTTCACCTAAAAGAAAACACCTCATTGTTTTTCTCTACTCTTGACTTTGAAATCTGTCATCACTACCCACATAAAACAAACATCAACAAAACATAAAAGTAATAGTATCAATATAGAGTTATGCATTGTAAACTTCACAAATTTTAGAAAAAAATTGTACAAGCCTTCCAAACTTCAAAAGCATATGTTGTGTTAAGAAACACAATGGGGAAAAATAAAAACTTTACAAACATAAAAAGTGTCAAGAAAACACAATGTATGTTAAATTTTCAAAAACTAAGTATCCCATCAGACATTCACCTTTTACAAAAAGTTAATATTTGTAAGAAACAAGAAATCATGAATATAGTAATTATCAATAGAAAGGAAAAACTATCAACAATATTGACAATATAATGGACAAATGATCAACATGTCACAACAAGATATCATAAATATACATGAATAACAGTTAAGGAAAGTAATGTTTTTGATTTTGAACATGTTAATGACTTAAAAAAAGATAATAAATAATAGTAACATATAATTAAGTTTAATGGTTTTCATCCACATAGTAGTAAATGTTGAGTAAGTTAATAACAACATACAAAATGCACAACAACATGATTTCAAAAAATGATTTTCTTTGGTACATTTGAGTCTAATTTTATTGGTATGTTAATGAAATTATTAATTTTGATAGAAAGATAGTAACATTTAATGGTATGTGCATGGAAACATTTATGGATTCCATACACATATTAGGAAATATCTACTCTTGCATACACACTTATTTTACAACATGCCCATTTGATTTATATTATTGACCTATATTTATTTTGATTTTTTCTTTGTCTAAATTATAAGACAATGATATGATATGTGTTTGTTTAAAAAATATTATTGGTCAAAATTTTAAACTAAAGGTTTTAAGTCTATGTTCATTGGTTTGTCCACAAGATTAGATGAAGGAGGGCACAAAAAGCCTTCGCCTTACTTCTCCATTCATTATGCATGACTTGTAAAAAATACACAATAATATGAAATTAGAAAATAATTTGGTTTGATTCAAAAAATAATTACATTCTCTGATATGTGAATGATAACCTTTATTTTGAGATAAAGAAAATAACTTTTAATGCTATGTGAATGAAATCCTCCAAGGATTTCATCCACATATAGTAAATATTAAGTCTTTCATCCACATAACTATTTGTGTTGAATACAAAGACAATAAAATTTAGTGGTATCTGATTGAAAACATGGGTTTGGGTGTGGGCAACATCAAATAACACGATCAACGCAACATAAATTATTCTTATAGTTATGTTATGGATTGTTATGATAAGACTCGATACTTAAGCAAGAAAGGAGATATACAATCACAATCTAGTTGTGGAACATTTCAAGGTAGGTCATCTATGAATGAATCAAATGTTAATGCCAATAATGATGACAATGAACTCTATGCAAATAGGCAACAAAATGAATTGTGTTCCCTATTTGGCTAGAGTTCTTTTCCATGATTATTAGCATTAGCATCTAATTCACTTATGGATGACCTACCTTTAAATGTTCCACAATTGGGTTGTGAATGTATACCCCCTTTTCTGCTTGAATCTTGAATCTTATCACAACAATCCATAATAGAAATTAAAAGTTTCTTTTTGTTGATCATGTGAAAGAAAAAAAATGTTTATTTTCCTCTCAAATAACCTATTTCAACTTTTAAAATGTTAAAAAATTTAAATTTTATATTTTAGAGCACAAGGTGACATAATATGAAAGATGTGGGACCCCAAAGTTAGGGGTCTCAAATACTATTCCCCTTCCAATACATATGACTTTTTTTGTGAATGGAAACATTGATTTTGATACAAAGATACTAACAAATACTAGCATGTGAATTTAAACTTTGACAGCTTCCATCCATATACCAATAAATGGTATGTCTTTAAAACCATGTTGTGTATAAAAATAGAAATGAATATAAAGAACACAACCACTTGATTTTTATTAAATGCACAAATATATGAGGTACACTAGGACAATAATTTAGAAAATGTCTAGGCCTTCCATTGAAATAGTGAAAGATTTAGAGTCAAAAGGTAATGTAAGGAGGCCAATGGTGTGGGTTCATTTGTGTGTAATGTTTCATCCATCCAAAATGGAACTTTGTTGCATAATAATGAGACATGTGTCCTCCAACATGACTATATAATTCATAAAACCATATTGGTTGATACAAAATTAATAACATTTATTACTATGTCATTCCCACAACTTTCTTTCCCATTTGACTCAAAATAATCTATCAATTTGAGGAAAGAGGTACACACAAAACATAGGGAGAGGAAATTATTGTTGGCACTTGAGCACTAGTAACTCACCATATCAATGGAGGAAAGCCTGATTATCTATGTGGAAAAATGATGGAGGAACAGGGAAAAAAATAGGACCAATGAAGGAATAATAATAATAATAATAATAATAATAATAATAATAATAATAATAATAATAATAATAATAATAATAATAATAATAATAATAGTGCTTTAGGTTTATTTATAGGTAAAACATCTACACAAATGTTTTCATCCCTCCATTCTCTTAACTAAATTCCTTTGTCTAATATAGTTGGTAAAAAAATTCAGGTAGGTTCCATCCATTTTTGAGGGGGAATGAAAAAAGGCATGGATAAACATTTTTTGGTGTAACATTCCATCACTCCATTAATATACTAGTACATGTTTTCTTAGATGTGAAGCTGCATGAGAAACATGAAGAAAGAAAGCACACCAAAAAAACTAGGAACTTATAAGGAACACAATTGGAGAAATGAACATAGAAGACACAATAACCATAACAACCATGTAAAAATATTAATAAAAAAGAATGCTTATGGTGCATAAGAAGATATTAACTTGCCACAATGTTGGAGAAAAACCCATCTAGCCATGTGGAAATGGCAGTGGCTTCCATATTAATGAGCCACACATTTTCCAACCTAAGTTGAAATTGAAAAAATAACATAATATAGTGAATGGAAAACATATGAACAATAACTATGTGATTTCATTAACATACCATTAAATGTTTACTTTTATGTGAAAGCACACCAAAAAACTTGAACATAAGAAGCACAACAAAAAATAGGAACATATAAGGCACACAACCAAAAACATGAATATACAAGTCACAATAACCATAAAAACCATGCGAAAATATAAATAACCATGTATGTTTGTTGGTGGCATTAACTTACAAAGCAATAGAGAAAATCCTATCTAGCCAAGTGGAAAATGGTGGTGGATTCCACATTAATGAGTTACACATTTTCCATCTCGAGTTAAAGTTGAATAAATAACATAAAATAGTGAATGGAAAACATATGAAAAACAACTATGTCCTTCCATTAACATACCAACAAACTTTTACTCAGATGCAAAGGCATGCCTAAAAAAGATAAGCACATAAAAAACAAAGAAAAGGGAATGCACAAGGCACACAACAAAAAATTAAGAACATATAAGGCACAATAATCATAGCATCCATGTGAAAATATAAATAATCTGGAATGTTTGTTGGTTTTACACATGGAATAATTATATTGCCATAGTAATGGAGAAAACACCATCTCTCCATGTGGAAAATGGTAGTTCCTTCCACATTAATGAGCCATACATATTCCATCCCAAGTTCAAATTGAATAAATAACACAACAGAGTGATTGAAAAAATATGAACAATAACTATGACATTTTATTAACATACCAGTAAACTTTTACTTAGATGTGAATGGACACAACAAAAAAATAAACAAATAAAGCAAAATAACAGCCAAATGAAAACAAATAAAACATTGTTATGAGTTCAGTGACGGGAAACACATATGCACATATGCTTTCATCCTTCCATTCTACAGACTGAAACTATTTTGCTTAACGTGGCATGGTCGTGAAATTTTATGCATGGTCCATTTGTTTTGGGGGAGGTATGTGAAAAGGTAGGGAGATATGACAGTTAGTGGTGTGCAAGGTGGCATTAACATATCACATTAATGGAGAAAATCCTCTAAAGCCATTTGTGAAATGGCTCTTCCTTCCACATTAATGAGCGACACATATTTTAATAATGGCACTTTGTTTCATATTAATGACTCGTATGTATTTTGGTCCATGGCTTATGTGTGAAAATTACAAACCAAGGATAAAATAATGTCTTTGTTTGAAAATTATTGTTAGTCTCTTGGATTCCAACTATTGGTCCTTTTAGTCCCAAAAATCAGTCAAACTAAAAATATACTTTAAATTTGATAAGTCCTTGAAAACTTCATCGTATAATTCTCTGGGGCGTTGATTTTCCTCCTTGATAATATCTTCAAACTTAAAAATGTTAAACTATCTAAATCTAAATTTTTAAAATATAAAATAGAATATATAAAACTATAAAACCTCAAAATTAGAGATCCCAACCACTGATCCCCTTCCTCTACCATAGATTCTAAAAAAAAATTGAAAAACTTTATAAAATTTGTTGGCTTTTAATACAACTTCATCCATAACGGATTGTAAAAGAATTGAAGAATATTTGAGAAACCGTATGGGATTAGAAGGCTTTTAATGCAACTTCATCCACAATAGACAAAGATAACTAAGAAAAAAAGAGAAGGAACCAAACAAAAACATGGACATTAGAAAAATGGGACCAATGAAGAAAGAGCCAAAATCAAACCAAGAATATGAAAAGAAAAAATGGTCCCAAGTATCTCATGGGAATCGTTTATACAATAAAAACATGTTGTTCATCAACTATAGTCTATACTTATCCCTACCACTTCCAACACACGAGGAAAAACTGGAATTAGCTGCGCACACTTGACACAACCAAACAACAAATTGGAATTATTGTGGGCCGGACTTCCAACTTTTTCTATCCTTTTAACAATGTGCCCGCCCACTCTCACCCAAAAAAAAATGTTTTAAGAAATAATTCAATAATTATGAGGCACTATAACACAAATATAAAAATGGGCGCATTTGACATAAGTGACAACACCTCTTCCTTTTTCTAGTACTAAATTTTCGGCCCATTCTTTCCGATTGGCAGTGACATGCCCCACGCCGGTTTAACATTTAGGATCAAGGGCCATGAACCTGGTTCTAGATTTTTTTAAAGATAAACAAGTTGCATGACCAGGACAATTGTAACCACAAGGCTAACAGGAATCCGACAGCATTATCCATCACGAAATGATAGATCACCAATTCGGACACCTGTAGTAGGAATCTGCCATAGTTCCTGAGTTGACCCCAAATACATTGAGGAGCGCTAGGTACATTTTCAACTGCTCATTGGGCGTCAGCAAAAACGATGTATGTACCATGTCACCAAACCAAAATGGTAACTGTGCCGTCGTTTAGTCTAGAGAACTGTATGCTCATGTCTCCGCCTTTATACAACGAATATACTGCGTTTTTGCCATCCCCAGCTGTGAAGTTCCGACATTTTTTCGGCTATAAAAGGAGGGGGTTTTATATTCTGTTTCTCATACATTGGCCAGAGTAGACCACTAAATTGAAGCCTTAGGCACCCTTTTGTTTTGCTCTTATCAAAATGCCAGCTGCCTTGGGAATCGCAAGAGCTGTGCATTTCGATCGGAAATGCACCATATTTCCTGCATATGCTTCGCAGCCACAACAGCGGCAATGTAAGCTTTGTTCCTCCGATCTCCAAATGTTGGGCTGCAATTACATTCAGAAGGGCCTCGTCTATTCTATGGCGGCCGCCGCCTTTGATTTCCAGTCGGTGGCGGAGCTGTTGAAGAAGAGCCTTTCGGAGGCTCTGGTTTATTTCTATCCGTTGGCCGGAAGGCTCGCCACTTCGTCGGATGGTGCGGTGTATATTGACTGTAACGACAATGGAGCGGATTTTATTGAAGCGCTTGCTCCAGACGTCGGTGTAAGGGAAATCATGGAGGAAAAAGTCGGTACTGTCGTTCGTGAGCTGTTTGCTTTGGATGGTGCAATTAATATCAACGGACATTTTCTGCCGCTGCTCGCGGTTCAGGTATAGCCGGGTGTTTCTGAGAAACTGTCACTCGTTTTTTTTGGTTCTTATAGCTGGCGCGTTGTAGAGATTTTCGGATTCTTTATTGCGATATTAAATTCTGCACGGTCGCAGCTCTGATTGATTCGTTTTGTTTAGAATTTCATGGACTAGGTTATAACTGTCCAGTGTCGTTATTTTTATTTTAGTTTTTTATATTATTAATCTGTTCATTATTATTTTATTGAAAGCTGAATTCTGCATGCCTTGCAAGATGTGTGCTTTTACCAGTTTAGCAATTGAATTTAGTACCAGTTGAGAATTTGAGAATTTGAAGTGAACATAATTGGCATTTAAAAATAGAGAAGTTGCAATTATAATTAGTGTCAGTGATTCTAGTTATCTTTTAGGTTTTATGAAATGGATTTGAATTATAATTATTATCAATATTTCAAATTATTTTTTAGGTTCTAAAAGATGATTAGAAATATCAACAATAATTATGATTTAGATAGTAATTTTTTTATTTTTGAATTGACTGATTAATTTAATTGTCTTAATTTTTTTTCCCCTGTGATATCTTGATCATGGGAGTGATGTTTGGTTTGTTATCATTCAACAATAGTTGAGGACTCGATTTTTCTCATCCCTGAAGACAAGATGTGCCTTTACCAGTTTAGCAATTAGAATTTATTACCAGTTGAGAATTTGAAGTGAACAGAATTGGCATTTAAAAATAAAGAAGTTCCAACTATAATTAGTGTCAATGATTTCAGTTATTTATTAAGTTTTATGAAATGGATTTGAGCTATATCAACATTTCAAATTATCTTTTAAATTTTAAAAGATGACTTGAAATGTCGAAAATAATTATAGTTCAGATCCCAGCTTCTCCATTTTTGAATTGGCTGGTTAATTTAATTTTTTTTTTTCTCTGATATCCGGATCATGGGAGTTACGTTTGGTTTGTTATCATCCAGTAATAGATGAGGACTCGATTTTATTCACCCCTGCTGACAGGATGACTTTTCTAATCATCCTGCTGTCGTTACAAGTCGTGATGATGTGGTTGCATGTTTCAAGATAGTCGGTATTTTCTGAGGGAGGGTGATTGTTTTTCACATGCCCGTACGTCTATTGGTTATGTAATTAGGTTTTTGTTATTAAATAAATATTCAATTGTATTGTCCGTTATTTAAAAAGTAATCTCAGTTAAAGACGGATAAAACCACAAAACACGTATTAAATTGTGGAGATTGGCTTCTTCTATAAATATTTTTTAACACAGCAGAATTCAGAGCTCTCAGTTAAAATCCCTTAAAGCTCTTTCTTGCATATTTCATTTCTTTTCTTTTCCATTAGTCAAGTAGGTTAAAGTGGTAGTGCTTTTAGGGCATAAACAACCATTTCATATATATCTTAAATGGGCTTAAGAAACTTTGTAACAGATGGATTCTTTTTTATTGTTCAGGTGACGAACTTGAGAGATGGCATTGTAGTAGCCTTCACAGTAAACCACGCAGTTGTAGATGGAACTGCTCTGTGGCATTTCATCAACTGTTGGGCTCAATTATGCCGTGAGTCATCACCCTCTGTCATTGCTCTCCTGCCCCTCCACACCCGTTGCTTCTCCTCAGGTTCTCCCATTAAGCTTAACTTACACCTCCCCAAAACTCAAATCCTTCAGACGTTTACCCCACCGCCGTTTAGCGAAAAAATATTTCACTTTTCAGGGGAAACCATCTCCAGGTTAAAGGAGAAAGCCAACCAGGGTGCTTCCAAAGGAAAACACATCTCTTCTTTCCAGGCGCTCTCTGCTCACATATGGCAGTCCATCACACGAGCTCGAAGACTTTCTTCCTCAGAGTTAACCACTTTCAAACTTGCAATCAACTGCAGGCCCAGAATCGTTCCTCCATTGCCTTACTCATACTTTGGCAACGCCATTCAGTTTGCCAGCGCAGCCGTTACCGCAGAAGAGCTTTTGGACAGCAGTCTACCACGGGTAGCAAGTTTACTGCACAGCATCATATCAGTACACCAAGATGGAAACATCCGAGCCGAACTCGACAAACCCCCAACAGTCATGCAACTGGACAAGTCCAGTCCTAAAAACACTGTGATGATGGGAAGTTCTCCGAGATTTCCAATGTATGATAATGATTTTGGATGGGGAAGGCCAATTGCGGTGAGAAGTGGATGGGCAAATAAGTTTGATGGAAAACTGTCTTCCTACCCCGGAAGTGACGGATCGGGAAGTGTAGACATAGAGATTTGTCTTCTTCCTCATACCATGAGCGCTTTGGAGTTGGATTCAAATTTTCTTTCTCCCGTGTTATGATTGAGTGCGTACCTACCTATTGTAATACTTTGTGATCTAGGTGCTTACTGAAATTAAAATCTCATTTCGTACAGTTTCAAAAGATTCTGTTCAAACATGGTCACAATGATTGCAGGCAATGTAGATTGACTTACTTTATGGCCCCATGCTTAAAAGTAACATACATTTAAATTAGAAAGCTTAATGAGGTTTCCTCGTGTTTAATGAGGTTTGAAAAGGGGATGCGAGCCGTCAACTTTGTCTGTTCTTCAATTCACCGTACTGAGGTGATTTTCATATTCTCGGCTATATTTTGAGCACGTGGATT
>JARHVA010003427.1:567500-682500 GCA_037957365.1 Torreya grandis
CTACTGGTCTTGAGCTTAAAGAGTGTGAATACATTCAGGTCTATAAATTACAAGGATCAACATCTATTTTATGATCTTTGAAATTGATGTTTGCGTGCCCATCACTATGTTTTCAATGGCTAGTTCATTGTCTTGAATTTGACATCTTCGAGCGCATCACCCCTTGGTTATTCTTTGGTTTTTTTGTTTCATGTCTTCCCAAAAAGAACCTGCCCTTTTGGGCCTCAAGAAATGATCCACCTTGGGTCGAGAAGAGCCCCCCAAAAAGGTATCTTCCCTTTCAGGCGGTCTTTGAATGGCCTTAGGGCTTTCGGTTTTACATCTTCCCAAATGGAAGGTGACCCTCTGGCTTCGGGGAAGTGTCCTTCTATTTGGCAGCTGAGAGTCCCTTGCAAGGGCACCTGCCCTTTGGGGTCGTTTGGGGTCCTTCGGTGGCCTTTTGCAGATTTTTCTCCAAACAAATTCCTCCAGACAATTTCTCGTGGACAAAAAGTTTGCAAAAATTTCCTAGAAACAAAAAAGTCTGCAAAAAATGTTCTGATCACTTTGCCTTCACAAAATCCTTCAGGTTTTCTTCTCGCAGCTTGTTTCTTGAATTCTTTCAGACTTTTTATCTGAAGGAATTCCTTTAGACAAAAGTTTGAAGGAATTGCTTCTTTCCTTAGTCTTTTTTGAATTCCTTAAACAAAATCTGAAAGAATTACCTTGGCGGCCTTCTTTGAAAATGACCCTTCTGAAGGGTGTTTTTGTTGACCAAGTGCCCTCTACAAGGGCACTTGTCCTTCAGGAAGGTCCTTTGAACTTTTGCATTTGAACCGCTCCTTTGAACCATCTGAGTAACCACTTGGTTGAACCAAGCCGTTGAATCATTTGATTGAACCAACGTTGAACCACTCCATTGAACCAAGTCGATGAACCAAGGCAATGAATTGCTTGGTTGAACCAAGTTGATGAGCCAAGCTTTGAACCAAAATGGTTCAAGCTGATGGTTCAATTGAATGAACCAAGCCTTTGAACCATTTTTTTGAACCAACTATTGAACCAAGCTTTGGTTCAACGGTTCAAACGAAGCCTTGAACCGAAGCACTGAACCATTTGATTGAACCAAAGGATGAACCAAAGCATTGAAACAAAGTGGATGAACCAAGTGAGTGAAACAAAGTGTTGAACTACTTGGTTGAACCAAGTCATTAAACCATTCCTTTGATTGAACCCACCATTGAACCAAGATGGTTCAATCTTTTGAATTTTGAACTCGTTGAACCTTTGAACCAAAGTGGTTCAATGGTTCAAGCCTTATTTGCTTAGATGCTTGCTGATGGAGATTTTTGATTGAACCAAGGCACTGAACCAATCCCAAAAATGACCAAGTGTTAGAAACTGATTCTTTTGGTTGAACCCACCTGTAGAAGTCTTTGAACCTGTAGAAATGAACCTGCCTACAGATCTCATAGAAACCAAGTCTGTAGTTTCCTTTAACCTTGAAAGAGTCTGTAGAAATCAACCTATGAAGCCCATTGAACTTGGCCTATAGAGTCCATAGATTTTTTCTTCCTGCCAAGTCCATAGATTCAAGCCTACAGAGTTCATAGATTTAAGCCTACATAGTTCGCAGATTTAAGCCTGCAGAGTCTGTAGATTCCTGAGAAGCTTGAAAAATGAGGAATTTGAATGCCCAGGACAAATTTTGAAAATGGAAGAGACAATTTTGGTCTATAAGACCAAAATAGTTTAAATGTTGTCCAAAAAATGAGTGATATCTTTTGGGGGACAACAACTGGCTCCAGTTGGGGAACTTCCATCAATTACAAAAAGACACTTCCATCTAAGGGAACTTCTATCCACCACCATGGTTCTTTATTCCTCCAGCTCAGTCAGGCACATGATTCTTTTATCAATAGAGCTTTCATATGTCTGATCTTTAATTGTCTTTGCCAATTTCAAGGCTGGCAATTCTAAGGTGATTCATATCTCAGCATTGATACCGTAAAGAAGTTAAAAAAGAGACATACCAATTGCTCTCTTTGGTGTGATTCTGTCTGTCCATAGAGCATCAACCAATGATTTATGCCATGTCCTTTGATTGTCATCTGCTAGCTTCTTGATGATAGTTATTAGGTTCTTATTGTTGTATTCAACTTGTCCATTCCCTTGTGGAAAATAATCAGAAGAGTGAGAGAGTATAATTCCATAATGAAAATAGAATTGTGTAATCTCTTGGGAGGTGAAACAAGCTACATTGTCATTAATAATTTTGATTATAACTCCAAACCTAGAAATGATATTCTCTTTGAGGAAGTTGCATACAACTTCTGAAGTAACATGCTTAGTTGGGATTGGTTCTACCCACTTGGTGAAATAGTCAATTGCTGTAAGGACATAATCATGTCCAAAACTTGAAGATGGGTTTATAGTCCAAATAAAATCAAGTCCCCATTACTAGAAAGGTTCTTCTATGATCACTGGCTTGAGAGGCATAGCAACTAACTTGGGTCTTCCAACAAATTGCTGACAGAGTTCACATTTTCTCACCCACTTATGTGCATCTTGGAAAAGAGTTGGCCAGTAATACTTGGCTCACAGAATCTTGTGAGTAGTCACAGGAGCAAAAAAATGTCCTCCATAGGGTAGATTATGGAAAGATTTCAAAAGCTGGCTTTGTTGCTCTTTGTCTACATAGTGAAGGAATACTCCATCTATGCTTCTCTTGTACAAGCCGTTGTCTCAAAGGACAAAATTGGCAGCTTTCAACTTGATAGTCCTACTTTCTTTGTAAGACAAATGAACGAGACATTTACCATAAGTAAGGAAATGAGCAATACCTGAATACCACTCATTTGTAGTGGAGACAAAAAGGACTGTTGGTGTCTTTTCCACTTCTATTTCTTCACACTGTATGTCTTCTAGCATATTGTCAGCAATTAATTGGCATAGGCCTTTACCCTTGACCAACTTTGTCATCTTGATGTATAGATCAAACTCTTAGATCTTTGCAATCCAATTACCTCTTTTCTTGTCAAACTCTTACTAAGTTAATATAGACTTGACTGTAG
Organism: Torreya grandis; assembly: GCA_037957365.1. NCBI lineage: Eukaryota > Viridiplantae > Streptophyta > Pinopsida > Cupressales > Taxaceae > Torreya > Torreya grandis. Next base: position 570,554 of record JARHVA010003427.1, read on the forward strand.
TGTCAGGAACTAAGGCAGTAGTGTGTGAATTTAGAACATAGAAGCGGAAATGTTTGACTGATTTAACCAACACATAAGCATGCCTCTCTACATTTAAATACTTCATCTCATGGGTTTTGAGAGGGCAACTCATGAAATAGATAGGAGATTCCATACCTTCCTTGTCCTGTTGAACAAGAATTGCTGAAAGAGTGTGTTCAGATGCATAGCTGTATATGATGAAATCTTTGTTGTAATTTGGACAAACCAAGGTAGGGGCATGAGCAATGGTGGTCTTGATTTCCTGAAATGTTGACTTGCCTTCTTTAGTCTAGTTGAAGATGGTCTTCCCTTTCATCATGTTCACAATGTGTCTAGTCTTCTCAGCAAATTCAGGGATGAATCTCCGTAAGAAATTCACCTTTCTGAAGAAAGAATGAACAACATTTTTGCTTGTAGGTAAGTTAAGCTCCTGAATAGACTTGACTCTGTCTGAGTCAATATTTATGCCTTCTTTTGACACAATGTGTCCAAGGATTTTCCCCTCTATCACTCCAAAAATAAACTTCTTAGGATTCAAGAAAATAACATTTTGGCAATAGTGCTCTAGCACTTGTTGTAAGTGGCGTACATGATCAGATCGACGCTTTGAAAAGATAGTTATGTCATCAAGATATACCACTATGAATTTACCAATCTCATCTTTGAAAGCCAAATCCATTTCTCTCTGAAAGGTAGCACTAGCATTTATCAAGCCAAAAGGCATTCTTCTATATGCAAATATACCCCAAGGTATGGTGAATGCAGTCTTGTTCTGGTTTGCTTTACCAACTTCAACTTGATTATATCCTAGGAATCCATCTAGCATTGATAACATCTTTGAACCTGTCACTATTTGAATCACTTGATCCATGATTGGCAAAGGATAATTATCTTTCAAAGATGCTTGATTCAGATTCTTGAAATCTACACAAATGTAAATTTTGCCATTCTTCCTTACAAGCACTATGTTTGTAATCCATGTGAAATGATGGATTGGGAAGATGATTATAAAATTTAACATTTTTTGTATCTCAGATAGAATAGTACTTGATATTTTCAAATTATACTGTCTAGATTTTTACTTGTATGGCATTGAGTTGGCCTTGAGAAGAATGTCATGGCAAATTTCATCTAGTCTGAGAGACTTCAAGTCTTCATAAGAATATGCTAAGACATCCATGTATTGATGGAGTAAAGAGGTGAACTTGAATCTTTCTTCAGTGGTGCAGCACTTACCAATATTGACCATCTTGGGATTTTCTTTAGTGGTCAGATTTACTTGATCGTATCTCTGAGAGAAACTTGAATTTGTTTGTTGTTGCTTGATGAATCTATCATGCTTGTCAAACAACTTCTAAAGAGAAACTAGGCCTTTAGGAATTTTGTTTGCTTTCAACTATAAGAACTCTTCATTTATATCTAAATTGGATTTAGAGGCTGATTCATTATTCTAAAGTTCACTGCCTTCAAAACGTAGTTGTTCAAAATTGTCTTTTCATTTCAGGAAGGCAATGATTTGATGGTCATCATTGAATACTTGCTAATGATCAGCATTGTTAGTAACACTTGGTCTATAGACCAGCTCAATAGTATACCTATCTTATTTGAAATATGTATGAGAAACTAAGAGAGATCCTAAAATAGCAAGTGCATTAGCTATGTTATTAGACTCTCTGGGTATAGCAAAAATGTTGAAAGCATCAAAGCTTTCAATTTGGTCCCAAACCAAGTTGTGGTAGTGGCGTAATCTCTCATTCTTGGTTTGGTAAAGATTTATTACTTGACAAACCACTAATTCAACATCCCCTTTGGCATGAAGAAACTTGATGCCTTTTTCTTGAGCAGCCTTCATTCTAAGTAGTAGAGATTCATATTCAGTTGTATTGTTAGTGTTGCTAAATTATAGTTTGTAAGATGAAGGAAACATATCTCTTTGAGGAGATATCAACACAATCCCAGCTCCCAAACTGGTAGAGGAACAACTACCATCAAATTTCAAAGTCCATATCTCATCTGATACTAATTTTTCTTTAGACTTTCCTTCATTAGAGATGGAGGATCCTTCTCATCTGTATTGTAGCCTACTAGTTCTTTTGATGTTCTAGTTGAACTAATTTTTGAATTGATCTTTTCAGGAATTATATCAGATGTTTCATGTACTTCATCTATAGATAGAAAATAGTTACCCATACCTACAGATTCAAAAAGGATTTGAGCTTCAGGGGCTGATGTTAGGGTGACCACATATTTTGCCTCCATTACACCTCGTACATGGATCCTTGCCTCTGATAGATCCATGCTAAGTTCTCCTCCCACATCCTTGGAAAATTTTCATCCAAGAAAAATGCCATAGGATGCTGGGACATCAGCCACCGAGACAGTCATCTTGATTCTGTTATCTAGAAAGGCTACAAATGCAAATTAGGCATCTTTAATTTGCCCCAATAATGGTACTTGCTTATTCTCCATGGAGAAACATCTCCCAAATGTCTTGGTTAGTGTGAGACTAAGAGACTTATCTACTTTAACAGACATGACATTATTAGATGCACCTGAGTCTATAATATAGTTACTCAGCTTATGGCCATTAATTAATAAGGAAACATGGAAAGGTTCTATTTTTTTGGGAGTAACTGGAGGAGTAATGACTAGATTATTTGGAATAGGCATGTTCTTTAGAGAATCAAGAGTTACCTTTTTATCTTTTTATCCTACAGAGATGGTTCAATTTTTGACATATTGGACTAACTTATTCAATTGATCAGGATTAGACTACAAATATTTGAACTCAGACATTTGTATTTTTGTCTTTTTGACATGATCAATTATGTCAAATAGCTAAATTGAGCTAGGTATAAAGAAATGTACTTCAACTTTTTGATTTTTAGGAGGAATGGGAGGTGGGTTGGTTTGTGAATTTGAAGTAGAAGGGGAAGGCAAAATTGATGTATTTGCCTTTTGGGTGATTACTAGATCCTTTGATTGAAAAGGCAGAATGGTTCCACGCTTAGCAATCGTGACTATTGGCTGTGGTTGCTCTTCTGTCTTCCCTTTATCAGCTTCTTGGATTGATTGGTTCTTGGACCTGGTAAACACTACATATGATCCATCAAAAGCTTCTCTTTTGCTTCTAGGTTCATCTTGGTAGTTCAGAAAACCAATGTGGGAGACACCAGTTGATTCTTCTTGATTGTCTTCAAGGAGATCAACGTCATTTTCTTGATTTAATTGAGGCTAGAAAGAGAACTCTAATTCTACTTTAAGATACCCCATTGCTGAATTGGTTGGAGGAGATTCCAAGGCATGTTTCCCTTTTAGGGGAGGGAGGCAATTCTGTTGCCCTTGATTCCTGGCAGCATTACCCTGATATGACTAATTTGGGAATGTCCTTCTATATGAAGGAGCAGAAGACATTCTTTGAGCCATTTTTTTTTGAGAGCAAGCAATTTGTTTGCCAATTTTTGCACCATTAGATCTATGGTGCTTGTAGATGAATATTCAGAGGATGATGAAGCTCTATTTTTATTTGGATCTCTTCTTATCTTCCCTGCTAAGATGAGATCATCTTCTACCTCAGTGGCCAAATGTTGAGCTACAACAAGATCTATTTGACCAGCACGTCTCAAGAGAAAACTTACTTCAGGTAACTGAGAATTAATGAAGAAATATTTGATATTTTCAACTGTAGGTCGAGCAATTATAGGAATTATGTTTCTCAATTTGTCAAATTTGGCTATGAAGTCTCTCATAGGCTCATAAGGCTCTTTCTTCATCTGTGTAATTTGAGCCAAAAGTGCATGTGCATCTTCTACAAGTTTGAATCTGGCTTCAAACTTATCTTTGAGGGTATTCCAATCAGTCACTGACTGAGCATGTAGATGATAAAACTAATTTACAGTAGCACCTTGTAATATTTCCATAAAAATCCTGACTGCTACATCTTCAAATTCTACTCGGATTACTCCATAAGATATGATGAAGGTTGCAATGTGTTCATCAAGATGAACTTTCCCATCACCATAGAATATGGGGAAATTCTTCTTTGAACTACATGGAAGCTCATGTAGAGGTGGAGTAAGATTGAGAGGGCCAAAAGCATTACCCAGGGGCCTTGAACTACCATTGTAGGATTATGAAAAGGAGGAATAACAAATCTCAGAGAGGTAATTATTGGCAAAGCTTTATCTTAAAAGAAGTAGATACTTCATCTGGTAGCTTAAGCCATGCTAAGAGCTCTCCCAAAGGATTCATCTAAATATGTGTTAGGGAGAAGTGTTAATTCATAATTGATCTTCTATTTAGGAGGGTAGATCCTTGGGAAAGCACCATTCATTCCTAAAATATACTTTTATTCCATCAAACTAGTACTTCATCTTCAACTTATATTTTAGAGTGATATGCTGAGGGTAGGTGAAAGTTTTGTAAGACTCGATGGAGGACTTGTGAGTGGGGGGTACACCCACTTAAGAGATCCTAAACTATAGTCAAGCATGCTGATTTCATCAAAAACCAATAATAACAAGATTTCCCCCCAAGGAAACCTAAAATTAGGCATTGTATGCACCTTCTCTACATCTTCAACTATCTTTTGGGAAAAATACAATGCCCAGTTGTACAACATTCCCTACACTACTTGGTTTTCTATGTGAAGGTGGGCCATATCCACCTCCTTCCATCAGCCAGTCCCTCTAACCTTGGTGGAAATGATTCATGATGTGACTCTTAGGGTGGGAACCCATAGGTTTGTGATGTGCATTGCATATCCCTACTTTTGATACATGAGCACAGTGGCAGTATGTTTGAATTCCTTTGTATCCACCAAGTCATCCAAGACATTAGACCCTAAGAATTGGAGTCTTGTGACCTTGCTTACCCTCTGCACACTAATCTTCATGTTTCACCATACAAAATAGATATAATCCTCATGAACTTGAAAGAGGAGGGACTAAACTACCTCAGTAGGCTTTCCAAAATATGGTAGTTCAAAGAGTTGGAAAAGGCTAGGGTTGTCTAGCTGGTTCTTGATGGTCAAGTCATAAACCACTTGGTTTCATGTGTTGGTGGTCTAGACCTAATAATTTTTTTTAACTACACCTCATTTCCTAGTTGGTAGTGGTTGTCATTAAATATGATCATAGTTGCCACCTTAGAAACCCATTTTTCTACACACAAGACTGACTTGGTATATTGCATTTCTTCTATGTAAATGGTTTGAGGCAGAGATGGTGGGGTGGTTTGTGATGAGGATGCCTATGCCTACTTTCCCTTTTTCACCATTTTTGCTTCTTTCATGCTCTCACTCTAAACCTTTATGCACTGCTCTTGTCTTGGTGTCTCCTTTAGGTCTTCCAAAAGCTCCTCTCTTATAGGGAACCATGCTTCTTTGCTTACCTCTCTCTCTTCTGGTATGGTTGATAATTTTTCAAGTATTTTTGCCTTTTTCTTTGGCTGCATTACCCTCCATTGTGCTCAAAGGTTAACCCTCAGCCATCCCACATTCCCAAATAAATATGTGGTGGCATTTAAACTTGCCTTGGCTCTCAATCTTCACACTTCAATAATGATAGACCATACAACCAATAATTTTTACAAAGAATGACCACAACCCACTTTTGCATGTGTTTGTTCTTAACAATCTTCCTCCACTTGGAAACCCTCTTCACATCTTTGATTATTTCTCAATCACTCTATTCCACAATGAGATTGACTTCATCTTTAGTTCTCTAGTTCTCTAGTTTATTAATCACTTGAATATTATAGCAAGGTCAAGTGTAGATTTTACTTGGTTATTTATAGGTCCTCTATCCAATATACCTCATTAATTTCTTTCCTCTCCTTGTCATTTCTAGCCATAAATGTGTATCTTCTAATAGTCTTCATACTTTAGATCTTGCATTGAGCCTTTAGTGTTATAACAAACTTGTCTCATCATGCCACTCACATGCTTGTTGTTATGACTACCCATATTACAATAATGTTCAATTCTTATCCATGCCTTTTTTGGAAGTGGGTGACAACTATGCCATTTTTATAGAGTAATGGAAACTAGCTGTCATGAAAATGGTGGGAAACTATTTTATTAAATGACTCACATGTCATTAATCACTTTTGCACCATATATGATTCTTTCACCTTTTTAACTTGTGCACCCACATGTTATGTCCTATATTCACATGCATAATATCTTAACCCACACTAAAAAGGTTTGCGATTCTCCACAAAAACATATAGAGGACTAAAATTTTTAAAAAGTGAGTCATGTGCCTCAAGGGTAGTAATTTTCATTGAAAACATAAAATCCTAATCTAGTGGCCTTAATATTTATTTGAAAAATAATACAAACTTAAATAGAATCACAATACAACTGAAGTTGAATCCCATTATAGTGTCTGAAGAGGAATTGACCATCTATTCATTTTAGTTGGCATGCACTAGTAGGTTGAATACTATGAATTATGAGTGGTCTATCCCAATGAATGTGGAGCTTCATAAGGTGGCACATGATCTTAGATTTTTAGACTATAACTTTCATACCTGGGGTGAAGATTTTGTTCTTTAGATGGTGATCATGCCATGCTTTTTGTTTCTGTTTTCCAACATCTTGATTCCATTGAGCAAAGAACTGAGCCTCATCTAGTTTTGTGAGTTCATCAAGTTGAGATTTAAAAGATTTTTCATCATCAAGGTTTATATACATTTTATCTAGAGAGATGGAACTAGGAACTCGACTAGCATGAGTTCTTCCTTTCCATATATCAGGTTAAATGGTGTGTTTTTGTTGAGGCATTTATATGTGGTCTGGTATACCTAAATTAATGTAGATACCTCGTAATCCCAAATATTTCTACCAATATTGTATATTTTTTTCAAAGTGGTACTAAAGATCTTGTTAAAGGCTTGTATGTTTTCATTGGCTTGTGGGTGATATGGTGTTATCTTGTGATGCACAATCATGAATTCAACCAACAAGATTTAAATTGTCTCATTATAGAAGTGGGTTCCTCAGTCACTGGTGAAATTTAGAAGACATCCAAAACATGTTATAATGTTTTCCCAAATGAACCACATGATAGTCACTGACATATAGTCTTTGGTTGGTGTTGCCTCAACCCAGTACGTTAAGTAGTTAATTTCCACAATTATGTACCACAAACCTATTCTTCATCTCGTGGGAGTGATGGACCCCAAAACTTCTATATCCCACTTTTTGAATGGTTCTTGTGAAGAAATTGGGAATAATTACATGACATATCTTCTATTGAGTCTTCCCACATGCTGGCAAATATCACATTACCTTGCATATGCCTTTACATCTTTAAATAAAGTCAACCACCAGAGTCTAGTGAGCAAAACCTTATGTGTGGTAGCTTCCCCAACATAATTTCCTCTAGAAATACTTATATGGACTTATCATAATACCTAAAGGCACTAATGTTGCATTACAAAACATCATAGTACCTTTTTATGGTCCATCTTGTATAGATATCCTTCTATGAGTTGATAAGGTGTAGCACGAACTACAAGTTGTTTCTTTTCTTGTAAATTGAGAGAATCAAGTGCATAACTAGTATTGAGGAATGCCGTAATATCTGTTATTTCCTTAGGTAACCTAGTGAATTGGAAAATTTGTACGTCAAGAAGGTCATCTTCTATATCATGTGGAGGTTCTCCATTTTCAATTTGGGATAGATGATTAGGTCCATAATTAGTTTTCTTAGGTTTTACTACTATGAAAAACTCAAATTCCTAGAAGAGAACTATCCATTGACAAATTCTTCCATGGAGAACTAACTTTTTAATGAGATACTTTAAATCATTGTGGTCAATGTAGAATACAAATGGAGTGGCTAGAAAGAACTATCTGAATGTTTCTAATGCATAAACAATAGATAAGGCTTCACATTTAGTGGTGGTATAGTTCCTTTCAGCTGATATGAGTTTCTTACTAACAAAATAGATGGGATTGTCTAAATTTCTCCCTCCTATTTGTGCATGTATTACACCAAATATGGTGCCATATTCATCAACATAGACATGAAAGGTTTTTTTCTAGTCCAAAAATTGCAAGATAGGAGTGGTAACTAGTCTTTCCTTCAAAGTTTCAATTTTTTTTTGCAAGAATTACTCCATATAAATTGTTCATTATTCATTAATAGCCTAGTGCCACTACAATCTTGGAATAACCTTGAATGAAATTTTTGTAGTAGCGCATGTATCTTAAGAATGTGCACACCTCATACTAATTTTTGTCACTGGTAGATGGAGAATGATATAGACCTTGGATGGATCAACCAGGCATCCCCCTTTACAAATGATATGCCCAAGGATTGCCCCAAATGGTGTTGTAAACAAGAATTTATTCAAATTCAAGGAAATTTGTAACACTCAACAGTGCTCAAGCATGAGCCTCAGTTGGCACAATGGTCCTTGATCAGCTCGCATATAGTCTAATCATCTAAGAAAACTTGGAGAAACTTATGGATAAAATATTTAAAGTCCTCCACTGCTACCCATTAAAATACCATTGGCGTATTATTCAACTTGAAAGGCATGATGATATAAGAAAACGATCCCCATTATGTAGAAAATGTGGTCTTGGAGCTATCTTCCTCATCTATCTAGACTTAGTGATAACCTGAGAACCCATCGATAAAGGAGTATATCTCAAAATTGGAAACACCTTCTAGGATTTCCTCCATGAAAGGTATTGGGAAAGGATTGGTGACACAGAATAAATTCAAAACATGATAATACACATGGATACACATACACCCATCCTTCTTGATACTGATTACCATAGGACTCACCTAGTTGGATTTATTAATAGGAGTAATTACTATGGCATGAAGCATGTTATCGATCTCTTCTTTCACACGCACTCGAAGGTTAAGGTTCATCTGATATGGACATTTCTTCATAGGATGCATGCCAACAATAAATTTTATATGTATCTTCCTAAGATAAGGGTGAACCCCTTTCATTTCACTATAGTTCCTTGGAAACACATCCTGATACTCTTTTAATAGCTCAAAGATTTGGGAAATTTCTATCTCAGTCTAATAATTTCCAATGGTCACTACCTTAGGTTCCTGCTCTATGCCAATATTTAGTTGAATAGTTTGAATGGGCCTATGATAAGGATTATCTATGGAGGAGTTGGTGTCTCAAACAGTTTGTGAGCTAGTACTTACAGGAACATGTAGGTTGTTACTCAATGGATCAAATAGATTGGATCCTTCTCCATCTACTTTAAAGATGAGCTTCTACTTTCCTTGGTGGATTTTTTCATGACACTCTTCACGTGAGACTACTAGCAGTGGAAAATTTGATTTTCTAGGAGGCTCATTGAATAAACCTAAGGGTTCCTTTGGTTCCTAATTAATGTGATGTATTTGGTCTTCTATTGGACTCAGATCTCCAATTATTGCTTCACATATGGTTTGAAGAGTAAGGCACATGTCCATCCTTAATAAAGAGTAAGAAAGTGTGGATGTTATATTTTCATTTAGTATCTATTATAACCTTATTTTCATATGCCTTTGTTTATATATGTACCAAGCCCATGCCCAAGTGCACAAGGTTCCTTAAAATGTATGGACCCATACGTATTCATGTAAAAATGTTTCCTCAGCTCACCATATTATTTCACTTACCTCAAGATGAAGTTTATGTGATTTTATGCCACTATAACTAAGTGTACCTATAATATTATTATCATGGTGAAATATATGATGTAGAGTGTCTCACACTTGATCCTAATATAAAAGGTATTCTTTATCTATATGCCACTACCTGGTGGTGGTGCCATCAAAACTGTGGTCTAATGATCTCATCCATTCATTTTTAGTTCTATAAAACTCTTCAAGGTGTTGGAAAAAATCACACACCTCCATTTTTCCTTTGAACTATGGAGCTTCATTAATTATCTCCAATGGTGGTCCCTCTAATGGTCCTCACATTGTTAAACCCATGAGGTTCAAAATTTTATGATGCTTAAGAAGCTAGTGTGAGATGTTTTCATCTCTATTGGTGGTGTTGCACAATCTTCTAGTGAGATCATAATCACCATGGGCCCAATAGTTATAGGCATTCCTTGTTATATCCAAGATAGACTAGTTGTCTTTTTAGTGAAGAATATCATTTAGCATTGGATCATGTTATTCATTAGGTCAAGTAGTCACATTATACAGATTATTTATGTCTTCATTAGTGCCTATGGGTTTAATATAGGGTGGTCCTTATGCTTGGTCTAAAGATATTATCACATGCTGATTGATATTTTTAAAGCTTGTATTGGTTTTTAAAGCTTAAATCTACATGATTTTCATAGTACCATAGCCTTCTCAATAAGGATGGGTAATCATCAACCTCTACCAACTCCAGAACTGCAAAATTTGCTTTGAAGGGAATTCCAAGTATTTCAATAGTGGCATTTTTAAGGACTTTAATAAGGTGCACACGAGTCTTATTTGCCATGAACGAGACATGAGGTGAAGTTTGCAAAGCTAGACTAGATATTTTCCACCATACATTTATAGTGAGAACATTTACTTCAATGCCAATATCTACTAGAATATCATGGATTACCAATCTATTGATAATAGCATTAACTAATATTTATCCATCTTCTAGGGAAGTAGAACTAGGACTTTCTTGACATCAAGCATGGTTTAAATACCTATCTTCACTTTATAAACTTAGTTAATTGTGGGTTTCATTTGGAAGGTGATCTTGACCTTTAAACTAGGTGCTAAGCTAGGGAATAGTGTCTTCATCAACCATGCATTTGCATTGTTTCTAAAAACTATCCCACATTACTAGAGGTTTGATTTCCCTATAGATTACAATGTGTTGTGTGACATCCTTATCCTTAAGCTATTGAATTTTTCATTGGATCTCATGTAAAATTTTGATTATAACCTAAAGAACATCCTTTTACTAAAGTTCATAAATATATTTCTCAGCCTATGTTTATTGATGATGTACTTTTTCAACCAAGTTGGGTGTAGATTGTATCTAGCCCCTATTGCAAGTAGTAATATTAACTTATAAAATAGTGATAGTTGGTAAAGTGTACCATTGTGGTTTATCTATATGGATCATATCAATGCCTTTTTCATTTTAGTCTTTTATGATGGCTGCATATAGATCTGGGAACTCTTCTAGTTGGTGGTCCTTTTTATAGTAAGTGCAGGTTGGGTATTCTAGGAAATCCCTCTAATAGTGATTTTGATAACCACACTTGTATCAAGTCCTTAATGGAAACCTACCACCTTATCTTCATCCTCTTCCATACCCACAATAGTAACCATTGTCTTGGGAACTAGCGACTGAGGCTTGGTGCATGTTGTGTACTCAAGCCTCATGAATATCAGGAATTAGATGACAATCATTAGTGTCATGAGTATAAGCATCACAAGTTTTATAATATATATATGCTTTAGTTCTCATGGCCCATTGAAAAAGTGGATAGGAATGAACATCATGGTCATCATGACAAATATCACAAGTTTACTTTAGGACTACATGAATGTTTTTTATGGGTAGTTATTTTGTGTGTGTCCTTTAATTTCATAGTCAGTACATCAAACACCACTATGTGTCTCATATGAATTGATTTTTGACCATTTTTCAAGATTAGAATCCATGAAAGCTATTTGGCCCTCCATAAAGGGACTAATCCTAGTATCCATCCTTCTAACTGCTTTAACACGTAGGGTAACCTCTAGAGATTCTCATGCATTGGTGAACGTTATTTGTGACAAGCTTTATTGAAAAGGTAACAATAATCCACCTAAAAACTATTGTGCATGTTGAGAATGATAGATCTCAAAGGACAACTTAGAAATAAAGGTCTTAAATCATGCATCATATTCTCTTATGCTCTCTATAAGTCCCTACTTTATTTCTTTTAGCATTGCTATACTCTACTGCTCAAACTCAAAAATATAAAATTCTTGTAGGAACATTTCTTTGAGCTAGTCATAGTTGACCACTACTTACTAAGGGCCAAATTTGTAATACCATTTGTGTGCACATTCTAAAAGGATTGTTTCAAACTGTGTTGCCTTTCACTTAGAGGTCATGATGCCATGTGCCCTCTAAATCAGTTCACAGTTTTAAATATGCTTAGCTACATTTTTCACCCCATGGTACTCAAGTAGGTAAAATGTCATTTCATAATAAACCATAAGTGGTTGAACAAAGGATTGTTGAGAAGATCTAGCTCCTATTCTTAAAGGGGGTCTGCTTCCTTCAATACGTCCTCCTAATTTTCCTCTAGTGCCTCCAGTAGTAGTACCTATGGGTAAAGGCATGGTAGAGGGTTCATTTCCTATATTGGGGCCTATATTTTATCCTTGGCTAGATCCTCCAAGCATTCCATGTTGTGCCATGGACTTTTCTTTAAAATAAAAAGATGTAGATTCTAAGTTATTACCTAATGTCTTGGTCTTAGTTTCCCTTATATGTTCACCTTTTAAATGTATACTATCTATATCCTAATTCCTTATATGTGCTCTATCCAACTCAAAGGAATGAGCATGCACTATGGTGGGAGATCCTAGTTGACACATACTAGGTTCATCTCTAGCAATCTAGCTCATTTCTCCATAAAATAATAGTGGCAAAGGTTGTGGCCCATAAGTGATGGATTCTTCACACACATTTAGCTCCCTAAAACTCTTCACAATGCTCCTTGAGTGCTCCCAATATCTTCCCATGACACTAACTCCCATGATCCTCTACCAAGATTCATCATACTTCCATTTTCATAATGCTTACTAGCTTGTTACCATGTTGAACCCATAATCTTGAACCAACCAATAGTCTCCCCTCCAAATGTGTAGCTCATGCACATGAGATTTTAACCTTCCATGGGTAGAGTTTCCAACCCAAGATCAATAATTAACTTTTTAATCTCATAAGGAAATAATGAAAGATATCATTCCCTTGGTTCTCATAGAAAATTAAACTTTGCTTCCTTAAGATAGGAATATGTGGTCATGATGTATTCCAAGATGTAACTATTCCAAACACCTTTCCACTAGTAGTCAACCACTTGTGTCTAGGTAACTCTTAGTCATTCTAAACTCCTTTGCCATTATAATGTTCATGACTATCTTTTTCCAAGGTTTTAGGATCATCCTTGAGCATATGATAAAATCAAGGAATGAAAAATAATAAGGACCTCAAAAAGAAAGTCTCATATAATGAGTTGTATATGTTTTGTTCTACCCACTATCATGCCGAAAATCTTGGTTCAAGTTATGGAACCATGAAATTATCTTCAACACTGATAATCCATTCTTTAATATTTTCTAATTTAATGTGCTCAAACATTTCCCATGATCATGCTCCAATTTCTTTAGGTCCTAAAAATGGAACCAAAATATTGGGTTTCCTTTCTATATTGACGTTGAAGCCTCTTCCTAATAAGTTAGCACACTGGTCTAATCATGTGAGGGTATTTTCTTGTGTGCTCACCTGAAGCACATAGTACAATAACTATTCTAAAAGACTTTGAAACATGACATGAATTTACTCATTTATTATCAACCAAATATCATACTATAATTTCTCAACATATTATACTACCAATACTAAAAAAAAATAAAAGAAAGGAACTCATGGCTTCATTTACTTAATGCATTTCAATATTCAATATAGTCCATTACTTAAAATACTATATGATAAACATTGGATTCTTATTAAGCACTTATGGATTACAATACAAATTGATCTATATCCCTTCAAAGGTTCACACCAAAGATCCTCTCTTAGAAAATGTTTACAACAAGGGTTTTTATACTTGTTTTTCCCTATCCAAGTGTCAAGTTCTTAACACAAAATGGACACATGACACATAAAATCTAAATAGGTTGAGTGTCATGGCTCTTACAGTTAATTATTCCTATAGAATTGCGCTTTTATGCCCCTAGATTCTTGCTTTATGTTATACAATTGTTTCCAAGTGTTTCATTCCTCATGGGTTATACAAGGACTCCAATTAGTGGGGTTAAAGTGTCCTATTTGATCTATTCTTCATACTATTCCCACGTTCCTCATTTTCCACTTCCATTATGCTCCCCTAGTCTTTCACTTCTTGTTTTAGATCCTCTATTCTTAGGTTCCTCAGGCCACATTATCTTGACTAGGTCTTCTCACACTCAGTCTTTTATGCCATTATCCTTCTACATTCATCAACTTTGACACTGATAATATCATGCCATGGTCCTCTCACACCATGGTTCTCCCATGCCGTGTTGATACTTACATTAAAATGAGCAATGGCCCCTCCACGCTGCTTTCCAAAATTAGAACAAATAATTGGTTAAAATTTAGGAGCCAACAAATTCCTAATGATATGATCCTTGGTTAGAAACTAATACCTAGTTGGGACATAGTTTAAATCATATAGTTAAGAAAAGACAACAAGTAGTTTTGCTAAGGTAGGACCTCAAGGAGCAAGTGAGCCTATGAAAAAATGTCCATGAGGCACATAGGACTATGAGATGTGAGGTTCATAGTGAGGTAAATAGACTAAGATTAGAGGTGACCACTACACAAAAGTATACAAAGATGCACGAGACTTGTGCATAAGGTTTTGATAAATATTTGATAAAATGAGTGAAAATGATTACATGAGAGGTGTGATACCTGTGTAATAGAAAAAATGAGGAGTGTGTTTGGTTTCTTAATGGTTGTACACATATCACTTCACCATTCTTCACCCTTGGAATGAGTTTATTAAAAAATGGGTTAATTATCTCATGGTGTTCATCTACCCCAAAGATCCCTCTATCAATGCACACTGACTTTATACATAATACTCCAATTAGGGCCTTAGACTTATGTAACTCTCCCCTATGTGTGGAAAAGTTTGTGTACAAGGGTAAAAGATACTATATGAATATGCATACAATGATCTAAAATTAAATTTGACAAATATCACTCATGGGATACTATTTGAATGCTTCAGACATATGGTATGACTGCTCTTATGTTTAATATGAAAATATGGACAAATATGGTAGAGTAGATTGTTTGTGTAATTTAGAGATTTATATTTTGTTTGTGTTTGTTGGGTGTTTAGTAGAAGAGGAATGAGAAGGCTTAGACTTGTATTTATACCACACATTTTGAAAATATCTCATAGTAGGTTTTAATAAAACAAATAGGTTGAGCCATAGGTTTTGATCATTTTGTAATTGAGATGACTTTTTTTCTACTAGACACTAGATATGTATTTGGACACTATCATCAATGAGAGTGTCCATTTTTGGTTAGTAGTGTCCATAAGGCTATAAAGTATGTATGGATCTAAAAATTATGATGAATGATGTTTATGAGGTTTAAAGCTTTATGTGTAGTATAAGAGACATTGGGAATTAGAATGATTTAGATGAGACTAATAGATAAGCATTTGGGCACAATGATACGGTGAATATGATCCTTTCAAAATCATTAAGGTCAATAACTGAGGGGTAGATCCTTGATTGATATTTGCTAAATGTAAAATGTTGATATGCTATATATATTCAGTTTTAGTATCTACACATGTGTAATTGAAAGTATATATTTTGCATAGGTGTTCATGAAACAACATCATTCATAACTTAATATATCCTATAAAATGGAGTGAATTTGTCTTTCACATGCCACTAAATTATCTATATCTATATCAATATAACATTTATCACACATGGAGTGTAAAATGGAGTACATGTGCCTTGCATATGCACCCAAAATATGTATTAAGACTACAAATAATTTTACCAATTCGATATATAATTTTTTTATGAAATTTAAAATCAATATATTATACCCAAATATACTCATGGAGGATTTAGTATTTATGACAAATCCCACTAATATTTCCCCCCGCCTTGTTTTCCATTTCAATGATGAATGAATCATGTAAGTCACTGATTTCAATATAAAATTAGATTGTATCATGTCAAGTATAAATATAATCACATCTAGAATCATGTGAACATGTTGAGATTACATGCCATCATATAAATATATATAGCATCAAATCATATATGTAACATTTGGATTTGACGGACATATAATTTTTATGCAAAGTACTAAGAAATTTTATGATGTAAATCATGGAACAACGCATAAAATCTATGTGCATGAAATGGATCATGGAACTTGAAAGCATATCAATCACACAAGCTCAATAGATAATGTCACATAATAACGTAGAGTGTCAAACATAAATCCAAGGGAAAACATTCAAGGGACATATAGATGTCAATAAAAAAGTAAATTTGAAGAGCCCTAATAGGGCATAAATTCCATAATAAACAAGGATAAGGATCCATAAATAAGAGTCATGAATTCCACAAATAGAAAGGCTAAGTAGCCATAAGCAATGGAAACAAATTCTATAATAATAAAAGCTAAGGAGTGATAAAGAAGGGGCACAAATGCCACAATATGCAAGGCTAAGGATCCATAAACAAGGGTAAGAGGGTAGGAAATATACATAAAAAGTGGTATGTCATATGTAAAATATAACAACATCGATGAAGCATTGAACAAGTTAAAACTAGTCTACACTATCCATATATCTTAGTATCATGGCATAATATCATATCCATCTAGTACTTGTGTAATAAAAGAGATATTAACAAGGCATGTGTAATAAAGTTTTGTAACTCAGTATGGCATAAATATCATCGAAATATATAACATGTGATGATGTAGCATATGGAAGTATATGCCTTCAACATTTACATGGACCTTGGATATGAGAAAGGTCTAGCATCTACATGTCCACGTATGACCATTATGTCTTATATCATACTCATATATCTCATGAAATACATGTGTGTATGAAAATAATATGGCATATAAAAAACATGTAATAAATAAAATATGTAAATATTTTTATTTATCAACTCATGTCATGCTCATGTCATATTTTTTATTTTTTGAATATTTTAGTTTTTCTTGTATATTATTAATTTTTTTATGTACTAAAGTAAGGACAAGTAGAAATGGTTTAAAAAAATACAAGAATGGTAGATTTTATAAAAATACAAAGCATGTGTCAAGGTTTAGTGTGACCTATAGGTGATAGTATAACAATGTGGAGAAATTGAAAGGAAGAAATATGCCCACACTATATGTGAATTATAATAATGCAACTAAACAAAGTATGTAGAGATAAGGATATAGATGGTACCAATTAGTAAAAATAAAATTGTACACTTAATATGTATGTGATCATGAAAACTCAAATAAAAGCCATTGTGTGTATAAATAGTAAATATGCAAGAGTGAGAAAGTAATATGGCACAAAAGGTTTGCATTATAATTATAGATGAATTTAGTCAACCCCTCTACAAATTCAAACTTGTATAAGGTCCTTATAAGTTTGAAATGTACACCATGGTCCTGAATGGGGTTAAGTCATGTTTTTTAGGTCACTTAAAGTGTTTTGAACCTTTGTCATTTTTGTCATTTGTCTTCATATCCTTTTTTCCACCTTTTGGCCATGTTAGGGAGTTGTACATAAATCCCATAAAATGACAAATGTTCAAGAAGCTATTTAACATATGTCATGTCATAAAATGTTAGAGGAAGAGTGTCAAATTGACATGTTGTAGGTTCAAAATTAAAACAAGAAGATCACTTAGAAAAAGCATAGTTTCTAATGTTGTACAGATTGTATAACCTATATGGCACATGCGAAGGCTTCAAGGAAATATATTTACATCCCCATAGGTTAGTTTCAATTTTAAGTAGCTTCAACAAGCTTAAAACTACTAAAAATGGTTTCTCTCTCCTATTTCTCACTTAGACAAGTCAAGAAGGTCAAATGGTTTTCTATTGGTACAGACAGGAGGAGAGAAGTTAGACTAAATGCAATTGGTGGATGTTACGAGTCCCATTTTAATTCCATTTCATGTTCATGGTTTCTATATTTGTGATCCACACTATATGAACAATCAATAATACTATCAATGCTTCCAAACTACCTGTACATCCTAAAAACCTTAGTTTTCTCATTAGTTTGTATTTTTCTATATGAACTAAATAGTGCATATGGTCTTTTAGAGAATGTCAACTCGTTTAATATTGAATTCAAATGGTTGGCACATGTGTATATGAAGGGATAGGTATAAGTATCTCTTTTATTCTAGGGTTGAGCACAAATTGTAGATAGAACATGTTTGGTAGTTACAAAGTTCAATCTCTTATGAGTAGCTTTAGATCAAAGGTGATATGATTGTTTCCAATATATCATAATATGGTGATGGTCTAATCAGATTTTAATGGACCAATGGAGATGAAATCTGAAAACATGCGTGAACCAAGTGAAGTTAAAGATTGAACTCACATGCATGGTAAACAATCACATACAAGACTATGTAGGAGTCCTCAGACAGAGTGTTGATGAGGTTTAGAATTTCAAAGTTTTAAAGAGATCCTCAAGATGATAACAATAGGACTGGGCCATTAAAAATAGGTTGAAGGTTGGTTGTGAGAATCATCTTCAAAACTAACTCAATCAAATAACCCTGAAAGTCACCTACATGTTGTTACTTGAAAACCATTCATGTTCAGACCCAAAATAGAGATCAAAGCATGTTTGGAAACATTTGAATCCTTTTTTTTAATCTTAGAATCAATCCATTGATAAAAAGATCATAGTGTAAGTGTTAAGATCATGACATATAGTCAAATATAGGTGGAGAGGTGTTAATTTTAAGAAAAGTTACAAATGGGAACATTTACCTTAATTTCTCCAAAGAAGGTTTCTACTCCATATAATGTCATTTTGTCTATAAATATCCATGAAGTCTATGTAAGTCTAATGGTTTCCTCTATATATCATAGACCTAGAGGTAGCATATGAACATGAGGGGAAGTTTATAGGTCAAGAGAGACTAATGTTTGAGTGGCGTTTCAACCCAATAAAATTTCCAATTAAAATATTTAGATAACTAAAATACCATTAGACCAAATTAATCTTGAAAATTACCTACCTATAGTACATGGGTGATAGAATAATTGCATGGTTTCAATGCAAGAGATAGGCACATGCAGGTGTGAAATGGTCCTAGTGACTTGAGGTGGAACCAAATATGTGAAATAAAGTCCTCAAACTCTAATAAACACTTAGAAGAATCCCTTGTATCCCTAAATGGGCACCTATAGTTTGAAGATAGTTTGCAGACTAGCTCAAGCTAATTAAGTGCAAGTGTGGAAGGTTGATAGAGTTTTACATTGATGAAATGACCATGTTGAAACCAATCTCACTATGGTAATATCACATTCCCATGTGATTTCAAGAAACATTAACCTTGAAGACAATCATAACTCATGGTCCTTAGGCCTAAACCAAAAACTTTGTTGACAGTACAAAAACCTAGAAGCTAGTTTATGAAATTTAAAGGTTTGATGGTGATAAAAGCATATTCAATGTGTAAAACTTGGTATATAGTGTCATAAAAAACTAATAAATACCTCCATGTTATGATTTGATTCAAATTCATAAGGGAAGTGTCATTTGTTTTATCTCATAGCAGAGGCACTCTACAAAGGACACAACTTGTAGACTTAATATATGAATGGTACGAGGATGAAATGATAGAGTATTGTAGAGTATTAATGGATGATTTTTAATGTTGGATTAAAGGTAAATTAATTATTATAAGCACATAAAACCTTTGGAAAACTCAACAAGTGGTCATCTACATAGAAACACAATCTAAGCCTATTAGGCCTACAATTGAACATGAACCCTCAAGGTGCCTAACATGACTCATATGACCATTTGATATTCATTATCAATTTGGGTAGCTTTAAAAGGAGAATGGAGGATTGATTTTACCCATTGGTTTTTAGAGAGTAGCTCAAATTGGCCTTTTTAGCCTAAATCTGTCCAAACCTATCCAAAATGCAAGTAAGAGCTAAAGAATCCATTTTCTTCTACTCATATCTATATAGATGGTGTGCATGGTACCTCAAGTAGTTAGGGATAGTTGAGGTGGATCCTTAAATTTATCTCAGTGGAATTGGTTCTAGAGTTAGATGTCTAAATTTTATTAAATATTGTTAATAACTAGAATGACCTAAAACCCTCATGAGAACCTGATGAGAAAGATATGAATGGAGATGCATCCAAAAGTGGACAATTGGACCTAAAAGTGATTTCAATATATTTATCACTCTCCTAGTCTCCCTAAAACTAAGTGATTGTGTACTATAACTTGTATTTACACTCATAATACTATGTTTTATATAAGTTTTGAGTTGAATTGAAAGTGAATAATCAAATGAATAGGTAAAAATCATTGTGGGAGGTGTGTAGAAATGTGTTCCAACTCCTAAAACTCAAATCTCACCTTGTTCATACATGTAAACCCCTCTGTTAAGTTAGTCATTATAAGTAGTCTTAAATAAGATAGTGGGAAAGAGTGTTGTCTAAGAGTGAGATGATAAGTATGGTTTGAAGTTTTCATTAAAGTCTATGATATACTAGAGTATAAATAAGGCCTTAATGAGTTGTCTAGCACACCTGAAATGAATTATGTTAGACATGTGCAAGTCACCATAGTGACAATGTGTGAATCAGGCCTAAAGGGCTAATGAGCGGTTACAAGGAAGTGAATGATAATTGTCAAAGAGGAAATGTTGGCCATATTTGTCCCACATACCAAACATGTGCCTAGTTTCTAAAAGTCTTGAAAGGAGGATGAGGTAGAGTTATTGATTGATCAAAATGGTCTAAACTAGATCTAGATGGAATGAGTGGAATGGAGAAATCATGAAGCTCACAATGTTTGGAAGCACTTTAGGTTCACTTAAAGTGTAATTCATCAAATTCTAAAGACTGATCCAAAGTTTTAGAGACCCTATGGAGTGTTATCGATAATCAAGGATCATGTGGAACTCATTTGTTCCACTCATTCCATCTAGAGCTTGCTCATATATTTGGTTCTAATAGTAGAAAATTTGAGTAAGAATTTTCATTGTGCTAGATCTCATACTATGACAATCTCAGGAGGAAATAATCATATGAGTTTACTCATTTTGGAGTTAATTTATTAAGTGACAATTTTTAACCTACACATTATAGCATGATGAGATATATTTATGGGCAATTTTTTTTCCTAACATAGAATTTGCTAAGTTTTCATACTTTGCCATTTTAGACCAGACCATCATCAAGACATCATGCAGGATCACATGAACCAGTCAAATTCAAAATTATATAGAAGCATGTATAAAGCTCAAAAGGCTCACAAATCAAAATGGTTTATTCCTTTTAGCAGTAGATCCATTCCATGCAAGTTTGATTTTCCCATGATATTTGTGTTTCAAGTTATAAAATTGTAAAGTTTGTCAAAAATTATCAGATGTCTAAATGAATATTATTTTTAAGACCCATAAAGTGGTCATTTAGATTTAAAATCCTTGGCAAGAACCTAAGAATGAATGCATGACTGATAAGTGTCAATCATACGGGAGCTCAAGCAAGTCAAATGGTTAGAAAATCCTAGAAACTAATGAGAAATCAAGCCCAAGGAAGTGGTTCCCAAAGATCCACATTTTGTGTTTAATCAAATTTCAAAAGTTGATAGAGAAAAATAAATTCAAAAAGTTCAATAAGCTGACATGGTTTCTATAGACAATAGTAAGGGGATGAGCTGGGATGTTCGATGAAATTCAATAAAGTAGAGGGAATCAATTTGAAAATCTAGATTAAGGGACCTGAATTCATGCCTAACTTGAGTTGGGGTAAAAATTAAAGGAAAGGATCTCAATGTGGACTCAAATAAGACCTAACATTGAACAGAGTGTCATCTATATGTGAAACTATAGGAAAACCAATGTCCTTAGATTGGTTTTCACCTATGTTATTTTCAGTGTAGGACCCAAGTCACATATTAGATATATGATTAGAAGATCATCCCAAGTCATATCCTCAACAAACATCTACTAAAAATAGATATGATGTGTCTTTGGAATTTTTAAGATATGAAAACATTTTCCTCATAATGAAATCTAGTAGAAGATCCAAAGAAGTAGGACTTATGGATTTGGAGAGTGTATGCAATTAGAAGCGTCATGTCTATAAATCAATACTACATTAGAGAAGATACAACATACCTACATTTTTGATTAGGGATGCACTTGTTAAGTGAGAACATGACCAATATGGGGATCCGCTAGACCTGATTAGGGGATCACTTATCACAACACATCATGTTAGGGAGGTTTCCAAGGCCTATAGTCTAACATAATCGCACGACAACCCTAATGTATTCCTAAGGTTTAAAGCATTCATTTTATTATAATAATAAGAAAGTAAATCTAATCTAGTGCACACCAAAGAATATGGCATAAAGTGTGTTAGAAATAATAGAACAAACATGTATAGGGAACATTAATTAAAATAAGTATGAGTAACACCCTAATACATAAAATATAAAAGATAGTACTATTCAATCCAACACTTACGATGCTTCTATCTACTAAAATAAAGGAGAATTTTTTTAGAATATACTTACCTCAATGTGAACCCATCGAGACTCAATATCTCCCTTAGACAAAGGGGGTTTGCAAGAGGTTGTTTTGGTTTGTAAGGATTACTAAGAAAGGCCAAAGCATCCAAAACTTATCCACAAGACTAGATTATCCCAATAAGAAACCTATGATATGTCTTCTCAAGTAAACTGGTGAAAGAGTTATAAATCTTTATTTCACATATGAATAATGACCAAAATGATCTTTTATAAATAGGTAGATCTTGCACTAAATCCTTTTGGGAATGTCAATTGTACAAGATAAACCCAATTGACCCAATGTGTTTTGGAGGATAATTTTACTAAGTCTGAGCCAAGTCGGCCAAAGGTCTAACAAGATAAGAAATTAAATAATACCCCTAAACTATATTGGGTTGACCTAGTTGACTTAGTACAACCAACTATCCAAAAGGAGTATAAGATAAGAAAGGATGGATGGAAAGAGGAAAATATTAGAAGAATACTTAAGGGAGGATATGTAGTTTAGGGGATGGTTTTGGGATTTGGTTGGATTGGTAATAATGTGGAAATAAGGGACAACAATCCTCAAAATCACCAAAGGTCTTCCCATCCCTTTCTAGTGTACCCCTTAGGGCATGTATTCAGATAGATTGAGTCTCATCAGGTTCCTATAATATGTAAAGTGTCGGTATGTGATACAAGTTTTAAAAATATTGTGTGTATACATATGCCCCACTCGAATCTCATCATGTTTCACTAAGTTGTAATAGGGGATAGTTCTTTGTGAAATAACTAGTAACACACAATGTTGATGCTAAAAAAAAATTAATATTTTAAAGGAAAAATTACTAAAAGTAAATGATTGAAAGGGAAACTAATCTAAAAATTACATAACTAAAATGTAAATTCAATTCATACCTTAACTTACCTTTATCATAGGATGGTTATTTACTATGTTGTTAGTTTTCATTATGTAGGGTGCAGAGATTGCTTTTGACAAACCCAAGAATACAAAACTAAAGATCAAAACAAACAAACACAAGAAAAACCAAGATAATTGGTGCTATGAGGATGGGATGTACTTGGGAAATTTGGCAAGCTAGGGTGATAGGTGTTATGTTAGACAAAATGACAAAGTTAAAAAAACAAGATTAAATTAGGTAACCAAAAATCCAAGGCTACTATAGACCAAAAAACCCAAAAAAACTATCTTTACGTAAGAAAGGAAAACTCACAAAGTAAAACCAAGGATACATATCAAACAAGATGGTAAAAAAAACAAATCAATGTAAAAAAGGACTAAATAAAATTGTAAAACAACATTGATGACTGAGAATTAACAATCCACATCTCACTCAATAATGGAAAAAAGATGCATAAAAGGGAAAACAAGATTGACGAGTGATGATTAACAATCCAACCTCACTCAACAATGAAAAAAGGGTACAAACTTAGATGTCTATAATAACATGACACAAAATCATGATAAATGGTAAAAAGAATGTAAAGTAAGTTTGTGAATGTAATTCATTGTGTAAATAAAGATGAATCCATAGCTACTCAAACATCTTGTTTTGATATAAGGATATATAAAACTAATATAAATTAGTGTTATCATGTTTTTAAGATGTGAATAAGGACTTAAAGAAGAGGGGAAAATAGATTTGGAATCACAATTTGTCTATCAACAAGGGAAAGTGAAATGGGTGGAGGGGATAATGAAGGAAATACTAAGGTAGAGGAACTATTTATCAAAGTCAAGACACTAAAATTAGATTTTTTCAAATCAAGAGGAATTTCAACGTTAAGGACTATGTATAACTTCTCTGATATACACAAGTCTTAGGTCAACAATTAGAGTATATAGATCATCACATGAAGGATAAATGCATGAAAATTAAAATGGACCTACCTCCTCACGACATGTTCCCCATTCCTTAGGACCCCTTATAGAGTCATCAATCTACTGTAAAGATTGGGTACTTATGTGAGAAATAAAGTAGCACCATAGAGTTTTTTTATCCTCTTCTAATCTACTAACCCACCACATCCCAAAGGACCTCAACTGTACCATGAGGCTAACTATGGAGTTTTAGCTTTGACTATAAGAAGGATATGTGATTTGAATAACATCTTTTGGTATGAAGTTGACTTTTGAGATTTGAATGTTGCATTTTAGATATCATTTCCTTTTATTTCATATGATTTGGATTTTAACTTTCTTGATGGATTTTTCTATTCCTCCTCCATTCAGATTTGGAAAATCAAACATGGGTGCTAAATATGACTTTCATTTGAATACTTAGGACAAGGTTGCTAAGAGAGATAACTTCAAAGAGCATGGATTCTAAGAGTCTCATAAATAAAGGTGAAATAAAATTACTATATTGAATTTAACCTTGTTTTAATTAATGTGGAGATGAAAGAAAAGGGGAAATCAAGAGGAATGACATAGAAAATTTTGAATTACTTAAAATTGCAAAAAATGTGACAAAAGGAAAAAAAGGATATAATGATAGTAAAGTGTGATTACTTATCATAATAATGAGGGAAATAGAGGAAAACATTCTAATATAGATTATTGTGCAGATTTCATCTAGCAAAAGAAGCAAAAGGTAAAGTTGAGAAAAATTATCAAGAACATGAAAAGGTGGTAATTTTATGAGGAGGGTCGAGTCATATCCATGGTCTTACAAATCAACTCATAAAAGAGAAACCCATGAGGGTGTTGACAAGTAAGAGAAAATTAATGTGAGGTAAACAAAGAAATAGTAGTATTTTGTGAGGGATGTCAGGTCCTATCTATAGTCTTACAAAGCAACTCACAAAATAAAAACCTAAAGGATGCCGAAACAACATTAACAAGTAGCAACAAGAGAGAAAAATAGATACAAGATGTTGGTTTTGTGAGGTATTTTGGGTCCTATCTATGGTCTTACAAATTAACTCATAAAATAAAAACCCAAGGGGTTCTAAAAATAAGAGAAAATGCAAGAATCTAAAGAATATTATGGTACATCATGAAACCAAAAGGCCAAAAGGAAGGACTAAAGGTTTGTGAAAAAGAGGGAACTATTGTGGAGGGAGAGACCCATGATTAAGTACCCCAAAATAATGTTAGATAGATATAGATAGAAAAGATGACAAGAAGTAAATGTTTAGCCAAAGTAATTTTTAAGGAATTGAACATTGGTGGGCTCTTTGAAAACATGGGCTTCATTGGTTTGAAGATGGTAAGTGATTCGAAAAAGAATGCCTTTAAATAAATATGGGCCCCACCATTTTTGGGCATATTTACCTTTTTTTATCATGGGTGTAATATAATTTATGGACATGATCACTAATATTAAACGTGCATATTTTAACACATTTGTTATGTTCTCTGGTGATACAAGCCTTGTATTCACAGTTATGTTATAAAGTATAAAGATGATGTTAATCTAGTAAATCAAGGGAATGAAGGAAAAATTCACATAATTATTCATCACGAATAATGCCATGAAGAGATATGCAAAGAGAGTGAAGCTCAAACTCTAAATTAAGGACCAAATTAAAACCATAAACTATCAAAAATGGAGTTTCCCCAATGGTAGTGCATATGCTAGTCCGGTATACCCAAAGTATAGGGTAAAGATGAATATTCAAATTTATGTCATTTCATAAATTATCTCTTGGAGAATTTTGTTAAGAATTTTAGTGGTGGTCTTAGCTTGACCATTACATTGCAGATGATAAGGCATGAAAAAATTGTGATTGATTTTAAATTTGTTACAAAGTTATTTAACATGTTTATTTTTTAAATTACCACCATTTTTAGAAATGATGGTATGGGGAATGCCAAATAAACAAATAAGTTGGTTAATAATTAATTTGGAAATGGCAGGACTTGTGATGTTAACAAGGGGCATGGATTCTACCCACTTGGTAAGATATTCAGTAGGGATGATAATAAAAATGTGCCCATCTTAGGAATGAGGTAGTTTTTTAGTGAGATTAAATCCCCATGTGGAAAATGGCCAAGGAGATTTGATAGTTTGAAGTTTAGGTAGAGGTGAATGGATAAGATCATTATGAAGCTAATAAGGAGTACACTTTTTAGCATATTCAATTGCATCCTTTTTAATATTAAGCCAGACTTTAACCCATACATAGGCATTTGTGTAATGTAGTGTGTCCATTACAGTGACCACTAAAAATTCCCCCATGTGATTTTTCAAGAAGAAGAGGAACCTAATATTGCATAACATAATGGAGCAAGGCACATTTAGTGTTGTGATAGTAAAGGATTTTGTGTTGAAATACATACTTGAAATCTTGTTTTTGAATATGTGTATTTTCATGAGAGTCCAAATTAAGAGGATAATTTTTGTGTTCTAAGAATTGAACTATGTTTTTATACCAAGGGATTTTTTGAATCATAACAACATCAATATGATAGATAATCAAATCTAGTGGTTGAGTATAAGATATGGATTTTCTTATTTATATAAGAAAAGAAGCATAAAAAATAATTTGATGTCTATGAAATAGAGAAACTAAAGAGGCAATAGAATTGGTAATGGGATTTTTATCTCTAGGAATAGGATCAATAGTGAAAGAGATAAAATCCATAGCAAGAGTGGTTGTAGTTTGATGATAGGTGATAAGGTTCTCACTTTTACATTGATAATCACCACTAACTTGATGGCATGAAGGTATTAAATGTTTAAGTCAAAGATCATCTCTCATGCCTAAGATAAGATATTCATACTCAATGATATAATTGGTCATATCAAAGGTGAAGCAAAAAGCTAAAGGAATAATTTTGCCAAGAGGATTCATGAGAATGCAACCTGCCCCAACTCCTTCAAGGAATTTAGAACCATAAAAGTGGAGGGTCTAAGTATACTCATGCAACTCAAAATTGATTTTAGGATGCTGCTTGATAACTAATTTTAGTTTGGTAGTACCAAATGGAGTGTAAAATTCTTCAAGCTGATTGGCTTCAAGATCAACAGTAAGGTATTAAATGTCTAAGTCAAGAGTAGTTCTCATGCCTAAGATAAGAGATTCATACTTGGCTATATTGTTGGTGATATCAAAGGTGAAGCAAAAAGATAAAGGAATATTTTTTCCAAGAGGACTCATTAGAATGCAACCTGGCCCAAATCTTATAAGGCATTTAACACCATCAAAGTGGAGGGTCTAAGTATCCTCATGCAAGTCAACATTGATTTTAGGAAGCTCCTTGATAACTACTTTTTATTTTGTGATACCTAAGGGAGTGGAAGATTCTTCAAGTTCATTGGCTTAAATATCAGTAGTAACTCTATGAAAATATTCTATAGGAGAGATAGCTTGATTAAGACCTTCAATGTAAAGGATATTATCATTTAAAAGGTCATCTTGAAGAGAAGTGGTTGGAATGGGAGTTGTCATAACTTGGTCTAGCTATGACTTTCCCTTTAATAACTTTTTGAGTGACGATGTGAAGATTAAATTCCATAAGGAGGACCATCCATTTTCCAATTCTATCTCTAGGAAGGAAGGCTTTAGAGAATAAATGATGAAGGGGGTTAGAATGAACAATGGCATAAATAGTCTGGTAAAGCATATAGTAATGAAACATTCCACTTGTAAAATAGATGACAAGGCAATCATGCTCAATTTTGGTATAATGTGTTTCATAGTTGATGAGGACATAGCTAATGTAGTAGATATCATACTCTCTTCCCATATCATTTTTTTGGAAAAGCATTACCCCAACTAAAATAGGTGTGGAAGAAGTATATAGAATCAAAGGTTTATCGTTAGAAGGAGGACAAAGTGTAGGTGGATGAAGTAATGACTCTTTCATGTTATCAAAGGATTTTTGACATGAATCCATCCATTTTAAAGAAATAATTTTCTTTAGAAGGGAATTGATGAAGTGAATTTGATATGCCATTTTGGGGATGAATCATCTAATTTTCCCAAGTTTGCCCAAATAAGTATGAATGTTGGGAATAGATCAAGGAATGGGAATGTTTATGATATCAATAATTTTGGTAGGATCAATGTCAATACAATAGAGAGAGACTAAAAATCCTAATTCTTTTCTAGATGTGACTCCAAGGATACATTTTTAAGGATTAAGTCTAACTTTATATTTAAAGAGATGGTCAAATATGATAAAAAGATTGGAGAGATGATTCTTATGATGTTTAGATTTAGAAAGATCATCCACATAGGTTTCAACAATTTTTTGAATGAGATCATGAAAGATGTGAGTCATGGTACATTGGTAAGTGGCTCTAATATTTTTGAGGCCAAAGGACATTTTGACATAGAAATAGGTGCCCCATTTCATGGTGAAAGTAGTCTTATGTTAGTCTTCAAGAGTGATGTGAATCTGATTGTATCTTGAGAAAACATCCATAAGAGATAAAATTTTGTAACCAACCATGGAATCAATGATGGCATATATTGAAGGTAAGGGGAAGCATTTAGGACAAGCAATATTAAGATTAAAAAAATCAATACAAATATGAATAACCATAGGGACTTTCTTTCGAATTGGGACAATATCAGAAACACATTTAGTTTAATCCATTGGTTTGATAAATTTAACATCAAATAATTTGATGATTTCCTTGTGACATAGAGTTGAAAATTTAGGAAGAAAATTTCTTTGATTTTGATACACAGGCTTGCCATTATAATAATTAATGATATTATGCACCACAATTCTAGGTTCAATGCCAGGCATGTCCTCATAGGACCAAGTGAAAGCCTCATGATATTTTTCAAAGAATAAGCTAAAATTTAGTATGTTTAGTAGGTGAAGTCTCTAAATATATTGTAATTGGTCAAGAATAATATAGGGCACCATATTTGATGTGATTGATTTCTTTAATAATCATGGCATTACTATCTTGAAAGTGGTATGGTGCATTAGGTAAGGCTAAAATTGGATTTATTTTCGGATCAAAGAAGTGAAGTTGTTAAAGCAAGGAGTTTTAGTTTTAAAGTTTCCAATTTTATGATGTTGTTGAGGAAGTTGACATTCCTAGGCATGAAGCAACTCAAAAATAGCTTCATCACTAGGTAAGGCAAGAAGAGGACCATAGTATTTGGCATTTACTTTAAAATCAAGAATTTGATTGCCATGGCTATCATATTTAGAATGAATCTAACGAACATCAGTTGCCTTGGCATCAAGTGTAATTTTAGAAGTAGAAGTAGATGGAGTAGAAAATATTTGAATAGTAGTGGATTAGGTGATGACAGAAAGATCAGATGAAATGATTAGATCCAAAGCTGTAGGAAATTTTAGGGATTCAAAAGGCATAATTTGTTCTACCACTTAAGGAGTAATTTTATGTAGAGGATTGAAAGGAGGCACATGACCTCCAATATCTAAGGTATTATCCATAAAGATGGTATACATATCCTAATTAAAAGCATGGATTTGGGATAAAGTTTTTCACTAATGCTAGACATCCAAGTATCTAGATTGATCTTGGATTATGATATAATTATCATCATATGTTGTAGAAATCGTACAAGCTTGAGAATTAGGGGGAGTTTTAGAAGGTGAATTCCTAATATTTATGAATGTATGAGGAGAAATGATGATATGATCTAAAAATAATTTAGCCACTCCAAAATCATTTTAATTGAAGGCATCTTATGGTAAATAAGGCTCCTGAGAACTACATGGAGGGGGAAAGTAATCTCATCAATAATAGGAACAATATGGTCTCTTGCTAATACAGAAGGAGGAAGCCATTGTGAAATATATGGAGGTAACTTGGTAATATTTCAAGTGTGTTGAAATCCATTGGGATCATCATCATCAAAATCTGAAAGAGTAACCTGTAAATTAGGACTCATATTGATGAACTCAGATAAAGGAGCACTACTAATCTTAGGATTTGTAAGAACATGATATTGAGATTTAGGATTAGGAAGTTGAATATTACATGAATTGGGATTAAATTCATGCTTGTACAATTTTCAATTATGTAATAATTTAATATATTGACTACTAGAAGAAAAAATGTCTCTCATTCGATGAGTCTATAGATGACCAAGAAGGATATTGTAAGATAAAGGGAGATCGAGGACCATAATCTTGGTTTGAATAGTATTAGGTACTATGGTTAATGGAAGCCAAATACAACCAAGTGGATTTTGATTTTTTTTATCAAAACAATGAAAATTAAGATGAGTTTACTTGAGATGATCCTTTTTATAACCATGTTGTTGTATAAGCCATAAGAATGTCACATTAATACCAAAACCTTCATCAAGTAATACTTTTCACATAATAATGGTATTAATGGATATTTTAATAAAGAGTGGTGAATCACTGACATGAAAAATAATTTCATTGTTAATCATGTCCTCTTCAAGGAATTCAATAGAGGTCTTAGAAGAAGGACATGCGGTTTCACTAGTATTGAAATTAGTAGGTTGAGAATCAATAGAAGGTGGTTCTTCATCTATGGAGGATGGGTCTTCAATTTCTTGAAGTTGTTGCATAAGATATTTATGTTGATAGGATTAAGTACGAACCAAATCCATAAGAGGAATCTTGTAAGCCATAGAGTTGAGTTCTCCAACAAAATTCTAATGATATTTAGAAGAACAAACATGAGGTTTAGAAGGTAAATTAGTTTTGGAAGGAATAGATGTGGTTGTAGGATCACAAGGAGGAAGTTGTTCCTTAGGTTATTTCAAATCAAAATTAGAGGTGGTGGTATTTTTAATAAGTTGTTCTTCTAAAGATAGCTTTTTAGGCTTAGTAATAGGATATTTGTCAGTCAGCTTAACATATTGATAATTGACCTTGGTAGTGTTAACATATTGATAGTTGTTATAATATTGGTCATAATCGACATCAACGGCATAAACATGCTTGGCATTTGCTTGATTATTTAAAGAATATGTTTGGTTATTAGAGGTAGAAGCTTTAAAATTTTGTCATTTTTTGGAAGCAACAATGTATTATTGATGATGAAGATTGATCATAGATTCATAATTGAATGAATAACCAAAAATATAGGAGACAAAAAATTTATTAAGACCTCTAAAAGATTCATGAAAATGCTCAATGTTGGCATGGAACCAGTAAAATAAATTACAGTCATACCACTTAGGAGGTGAATTGGGATAGATGAAAGGTTTTGAGGGTGGTAAAAAATGTTTCATTTGTTGAACTAAGAGAGGTGTATGAGAAGGTGTAGGAATATTAGTTTTGGAAACTCTTTTTTTGGTTGGTGGAGAATTACTAGTGATAACATTAGATGTTTAGAAAGATATTTTAAGTAGTTTAAGATTAGGTTCAAATTGTTTCATAAGAAAGTATTGATGCTTATCTTGATCAAGAGCTTCATTAAGTGTTTGAGGAGCAAAGTTTTGAACCTTATATTAGAGAGTAGAAGTTAAAGCTATGATAAAGAGTTTAAATAAGTTATCATCATCCATGTTATGATCATCTTTATGAGCTAAATATTTCCATATTTTGATAAAGTCATGATTTGATTCTATGGGGGATTTATTAGAATT
Source organism: Torreya grandis (assembly GCA_037957365.1). Taxonomy (NCBI): domain Eukaryota; kingdom Viridiplantae; phylum Streptophyta; class Pinopsida; order Cupressales; family Taxaceae; genus Torreya; species Torreya grandis. The sequence continues at coordinate 602,620 of JARHVA010003427.1, forward strand.
AATGAAATGGATAAGATAATTTTTAGGAATATCATTATGTTGAAACTATTTAACCAAAGGATTAACCAATATTCAAGTTACCAAATATAATGTTGGGGTAACTGATTATACCATTATAATACATCATCAATAAATTTTTTGACTAAGAGTTTAGTAGTCGTGAAGGTATTAGTTTGGATCCACTCTTTGTAAAGGTTTCCAAAGGATTTAAGAAATGAGGTAGGGTCTTTAATGCCATCATATTTGATAATTAGAGATATGTTACAAATATCAATAGAGACAATGAAGGGAATTAAAGGTTCATTCTGAATAGTTTGAAGCATTTTTTTATTCATTATGGGTTGAGAAATAAAATTACCTAAGGCATCCATATGAGTTGGAGGAATATAGTTAGGATTATCTTTAGGATGAATAGTTGGAGGTTGACTAGCCACATTGATTATATGTTATTGAAGTTGCATCATTTGGTTGGTATTAAAATTTTACATAATGTGCATTTATTTAATGACTTAGGCTAAAATTTAGGTTGTGTCAAGAGGTAGGTTGGTGTTTTTAGGAGCACTCCCCAAATTGGTATTAGGGATAGGATTGGAATAAGATGGATTATTAGTGGGATTGTTAAGTAAATATGTATCAATTACTCCCACATTAGTTTGAAGATTTTGATAAGTTTCTTGGTAAGTATAGAAAGGATCAAATCTATCAACTTCATCTTAAGGTGTTATTTGCACCATTTTATATTTCATAGATGACGAAGGATAAGATGTGCCCCAAGAGTGATGGGGCACTTGACAAGAAAAGAGAGGAAGAAATGAACATCCCATATAGTATCTAAATGGATTCAAACTATACAAGAAGATTCTAGTAGGAGAATTCATTCTAACTGAAGAGAGATGAGCATAATACAAAATAGGAAAGAGAGGGAATTAAATTGAAAAATAGGTAAAGCATAACATAGTACAGAGTTGAATGGGTCAATTAAACATAGAAAATATGACCTATAAACTATACAAGGTCAACTGGGTTAATCTAGTATAGTGAATAGAGGAAGAAAGAAGATAGAAAAGGAGATATAAACTATATAAGGTTAAATGGGTCGATCTAGTACAGTGAATAGGGGTTGAAAAAGGTATAGGTTTGATTGGGTAGACCTAGTATAATAGACAGGGAGAAAGAAAGATGATAATAAGTGATGAGATGAAATAATATAATTTTTAAAGCTAATTTAGGAATGTAAGAGCTAAAAATAAATAAATAGTCAAGTAGATCAATGCTAGCCAATCCAATTGAGGCACATAAAACAAAACCTTGCACTAACACTAGCTAATGCAATTTTTTGCACACATAATTGAGCAAAGAGAAATAAATCAACTTGAAAATTAGAGAGCTAACTAATTGGTCAACCTAATTGTTAATTAGATTATTTAGATATGATTTTTAGTGTGATTGTAAGTTGGCTATAAACAAGGTACTAGATAACAATCTAAGGATGGTTTCATGTAGTTTGGGTTGAAAAGGACTATAGTGACAATGATATAGTCTTGGTATTGGGTCCTACCCCCTCACTTCACACACTAAAATGATAAGGGTGTCATGTGCTTAGCCAAAATATACCATTAACCATGATTTATAATTTACTAGAGCATCAAGTTAGACTCTCCCTTGGTGATGAAATCCTAGTAGTTTAGCCTAGGGTAAACAAGATGTTAAAGTGATTATTTATGTTTTTTTAATTTGTCCATGTGTACATAAAATAGAAATAGTGAAACTAAGTGATTAATTAAAAACCCCTAATTAGAATATATGAGTTATTATAAGCATGCAAGAAACATGAAAATAAAGGTGTGAACTAATTATTAACAAATATGAGGTAATTCCAAATTGAAACAGGGTATAGTGTTGATAGTATATGAAAAAAATACAAAACAAAGTCGATAGTATTGAACTTATACTGTAGAAGTAAGGTCTGAAAATTAACTACATTGGTAGTGTTGATCTAATTATTTTGGATAGCATATAAAACATAGAATTGGGTCGGCAATGTCGATCTAGTTGACTATACAAGGGTAGCTTTAAAGACTACAAAATGTGAAAGGAAAGATAGAAAATAAAAATAATAGAGAGGAAGAAAGGAACCTTGGTGGATCAGAGATGAAATGAAGGAATATTACTGATGAATAACATTGAAGTATACTTGAGAAGCCTATAAACAGGGTCTATAAGATCGATTAAATAATGCAAGAACCTGCTAAAAAGTGTTAAAACTATAAGGAGTCAATAAAGTCAACCTAGTGGTTGAATTGGGTGTTTGAAAGGTTAGAATCCTATACTAGGTTGAATGCGTTGATCTAGTTACCTACTCTTGGAAACCTATGCATAGAGGAAAATATTTGGGTCGACATAATCGATCTAGTATATCAAAATATATGATCAAAATGATGACAAAAAAATGATGTAAAATAATGAAAAAGAGTGAAAGAAACCCTAAAAAGGTTAGTTTCATGTCAAGTTCACCATAATGTATGAAATCAAAAATTCATCATGTCTATAAATAAACCCTAGATTGGAGAAGATAGAGTATACCTACACTTCTGATTGGGGATACACTTGTTAAGAGGGAGCATGACCAATATGGGGATCCACAAGACCTGATTAGGGGATCACTTGTTAAAATAAATCATGATAGGAAGCATTTAAAATCCTATAGTCCAACACAATCACACAACCCTAACTAATTCCTAAAGTTTAAAGCATTCACTCCATTCTAATAATAAGAAAGTAAATCTAATCTAGTGCACATCAAAGCTTGTGACACAAAGTGGGGGTTATAAATAATAGAAAAACATGTATAGGTAACTTCAATTTAAGTAAGTATGAGTAACACCCTAATCCATAAAATATGAAAGATAGTATTATTTGAGCCAACACATGCTACTTCTATCTACTAAAATAGAGGAGAATAAAGTTATAATATAGTTACCTAAATGTGAACTCATCGAGACTCAATCTATCCCTTGGCCAAATGGGCTTCGTAAGAGTTTATTGTGGTTTATAAGGACTAATAAGAAGGGGCAAAGCATCCAAGACTTATCCACAAGAATAGATTCTCCAAATAAGAAACCTAAATTAAGTCTCCTCAGGTATAATGGTGGAAGAGAAGATTGGGAACAAGCATGAGTGAATAATAACTCTTGATTACACATATGAATAATGATCAAAATGATCTCATATATATCGATGGATCTTTCCCTAAATCCTTCTAGGAATTTTAGCAATATAGGGTGGATCTAGCTGACCCAGTGTGATTTTGAGGATAATTTTATGAGGTCTAAGCTAGGTCAAACAAATGGCTAACAAGATAAGAAAGAAAAGAATACACTTGAACTATACTAGGTCAACCCAGTTGACCCAGTATAGTTGATTGTCCAAAAGGAGTTTAAGAAAAAAAGGAAGGATAGAAAGAGGAATAGAATGGAGGAAAACTCAAAAGAGAAGTAGCTTAGGGGATGGTTTTGAGATTTTGTTGGACTGGTAATAATGTGGAAATATTTGACAACAATCTTGTGAATCACCAAAGTTTTACCCACCCTTTTCCTAGTGCAGCCCTTAGGGCACAGACTCAGAGAGATTGACTCTTGATGGGTTATTATAAGATGTAAAACATTAATATGTGATAAAATTTTGAAAATAGTATGTGTATAGAGAAAGTAGTTAGGGCATTCAATTCCATCAAGATCATGACTTACCATTTTTTGGCAAACTCTTATCTTCTAATGCATCTTGTTCAACCAATGGAGTAATTTAGAGGCTATCTAGGAAAATCATGAATGTCATGATCATAATAACCTATTCTAATTAGACCAAAATTATAGTGAAACATCTCTTGAATATAATATCTCATTGATTATCATGAACAACATGTTCCCCCTTTCTCTCTCTCCTCTCCCCCTTCTCCTATATTATCCATTTCTTTCTATTTTGTAAAATGTTATCATATTTTACACTTTTTATCTTTCTAAGAGATAGGGAAATCTTTGGGATATGTAAAATTATTCTCAACATGATTAGGTTTGATCCTATTAATAATTTGTAAGAACTACCCCTTAATGTGATAAGGACTTTCTATGCCTATTTTTTGCCTTGAATTTATGTTTAGCAAGTTGTGCACTATGACATTATGTGAAAGAGAATCTTTGTCATCCATGGTCCTTATTTTTGACACTTTTTAGGGAGTTTTAAATGTTGTTTTTAGGTCTAGATTAGTGTTCTATTATGAACCTCTCCTATAAAATATGTATGCAAATTATCTTAATCTTAATGTTGTGTAAACTAGTATTGTCCTTTATTGATCTAGTGTGGGTTCGAGCTTATGAGATTTTCCCTCCTAAGTTTGGTGCATCACCTGGTTAACTTTCTTAGAATCCCTTATTCCCTTTCTAACCCTTTTCCCCCATGAAGCATTAGGCTTAGTTTTAGTTTTAGGTGAGCATTAAAAAAGAAGCTGACCTACTCCATAGGTTCAACCCCAACATAGGTGACCCATAGCCTAGGGTTATCCCAATATTATAGCTTAATTAGAAAGAGCCTAAATAAACCTCTCCAAGGGTAAAAATTTAGCCTATAACAATTTTTAGCATGACTAGTGGGACTAAGGTTCAAAGTAGTGGAAGAATTTTTGGTGTTTTTCTTCTATATATCAGCCTTTGGAGGCATTCTAGAAAACATTAGTGGATACTCCAAACAACTATCAGCTAGTTTAAGCATCCTATGTACCTAATCACCATCATTTAGTATGCAAAATCGCCACCCATTTGATCAAAATGCATGTTCATTCATTCCTTATCCTTCATATCAAGTTAATAGTATTCATGGATTCACCCTAAGTGGCCCTCAAAGTTTAGTGCAATAGCCATATAATCATTCTTACTAGTCCTACATCAATCTTATCTATCCTCCATATCAACCTACTTCTCCCTCTATTCAATATTATCAAGCCTTACCTTTATCAGTTGAGGAACATTAAGTATTTCTATCTTAGATCCTCTCCCATGTCAATGACCTTGGCTATTTCATACCCTCTATTGTGAGAACACCCTCTCCCATAGCCATTTAGGAAAAAGAGGAGGTAGAAAAATCTTGCACCACATTTCCCTCATGGAAATCAATCAAAGAGGGCACAAAATAGAAAAGGAAAATGATAGCTAAGAAGGTATAGGAGATAGTCTTAGTAAAAGAATGATTAGTTGTGTAATAGATGAATCAAACAACTATAACTCAGCTCAATGAGATTAGTGTGAAAGATTTTAAAGACTCTCCCTCTTTCCCTTAAAAACTACGTGAAAGAGCCTCCCAAGTGCCTAGCTAGAGGGATACTCTCCTGATCTACAAATGGTGAAATTATTCACCCTCCCACCATCTCCATCATAAAAAGGAGCCTATTTTAGAAAGGGTAGAGGAGGAGATTGTAGTTAAAATGTATCCTGCATAAGACAACACAAGTGTTTATGATAGAGAGGTCATGATAGGTAGTCCACTTCTTTCAAAAGAGGAATATCTAAGTTTTAATCTGACTTCTTGGCATGGTTTTCATATTTTAGAGCCTAAAGGTAATACCAATGCCTTCTCTTTTGAAGATGTGTATAGAAAAGATGTGCCTGAGAGTAGGGAAGATGTTCTTTTGTCCTAATATCTTCCATCTAGTATGACCACAGGTGAACATGAGCAAGATGTAGACATTGATATAGCCAATTATTTAGTTGACCATGTTGGAGAGGTCATAAATGAGCTTGAGGAAGAAATAAATGAAGAAGAGGATCAAGATGAAGTATGGAAACATCTATACTATGAATTCATGGATTAGGTAGAGGTTCTAAACCTACCTATACCCCGTCTAAAACATAAAGAGGAACTCATCCATCAGGTTGAGGGTGTTGACCAATATCAAGATGAGATGTTTGAAGGAAGTACAAATGCCTTAAAATGAAGGAAAATGGTTAGATTTAGAGCCATAAAGATGTGACATGTTGGGATTTAGATGGATTGATGAACTACCATATGGTCCCATTCAAAGTAAATAGATCAAAATGATGTTGAAATTGTCATTATCTCAGATGATGAAGAAGAAGCTAACTTTTGGGATGACTTAGATATTTTTTCCCTAAGTATAGATAGTCAACCAAGCACTAGTTCAAAGGAGGAGTTTTTGGGGGGCCCTACAGTCCAAATTGGAGCAAGACTTGAATAGATGTACCAATATGTCTACATTGGAGACATTTTCCCCCTTTTCATCCACTTGAGAGTATGCCAAAAGGATTAGTAGCTAGGTGTTTAGCTCACATATCATGAGCTCTCAATGGAAAGGTGTTTTTTAGCTTGGTTCATCACAAGTAAGTGATGCTAAATCCTTTCCATTTGATCCAGGTGGGATGTACTTGTAAATTATAACCTTGCATATAGGTTAGAGTAGGTTTCACATTTTTCTCTAGGTTAACTTATGCACATTTGTTTAGCAAGTTAGTTTTTTCATGCATTTGCCTATATGCATTTGCCTTTGTTATTTTTCATTACTCTTTTATTGTTTCAAGAGGATATTCTAGAAAGAGGTAGCTTTGCAGCATTTTCATGATCAACTCAGTTATAAAGAAATGAATCTATTCCTAATGGATTAGTCAAGATAAAATGAACTAGGTTCTCAAGCATATCAGGCATGCTTCCCTATGAGTGGTAGAAATGTTGCCCATATTTGTCCCAGATACCAAATATGTGCCTAATTGCTAAAGGTCCTAAGATGAGGAAGAGGTAGATTTATTGATTAATCAAAATAGTCTAAACTAGCTCTAGATGGAATGAGTGGAATAAAAAAATCATGAAGATTACAAGCTTTTGAAGCACTTTAGGTTCAATTAAAGTGTAATTCATTTTAAAGACTACGCCAAAGTTATAGAGGCCTTATGGAGTGTTTTAGATAATCATAGAGAATGTGGAATTCATCTAGTCTACTCATTCCATCCAAATCTTGTCCAGACATTTGGTTTTAGTAGCATAAAAGTTGAGTAGGAATTTTCATGGTACTAGATCTCACACATGTGGCAGTCTTAGGAGGAACCAATTATATGGGTCTACTCATTTTGGAGTCAATTTATTATGTACCAAGTTTCATCCCATACACTATAGCATAATGAGAAATATTCATGGGAAAAGTTGGTTCCTAATGCATAATTTGCCAAATTTTCATACTTAGCCATTTTAGAACAGAGCATCATCAAGACATCATGCATGATCACATGAATCAATCGACTTCAAAATTTTACAAAAGTATTTACAAATCTAAAATGGCTAGTGGATCAAAAGTGTTTATTCCTTTCGGTATTAGGTACATTCTCTACAATTTTAGTGTTCCCATGATCTTTGTGATTCAAGTTATAAACTTGTAAAATCCATAAAAATTTAGATGCCTGTGTGAACATCATTTTTAAGACCCACAACATGATCTTTTGGATCCAAAATCCTTTGTAAGACCCTCATAAGGAATAAATGATTGGAAAGTGTCAAGCATGTAGGAGATCAATCAAGTCAAATGGTTAGTGAATCATAGAAACCAATGAGAAATTGATCCTAGGGTAGTGGGTCCCAAAGATCCATGATCCATGTTTAATTAGATTTTAAAATCTAATAGATTGAAATAAAGTCAAAGGGGCCAATAATACAAGGTGGTTTCAACATCCAATATCAAGTGGAAGAGTTGATATGTTTGACAAAAGTTGATAAAGCAAAGAGACCCTACTAGATAAGTGAGATTAAATGACCCAAACTCAGGCTCAACCCAAATTAATGGAAGAAGTAAAAGAAAAGAGCTTGATACAAACTTAGATAGGACTTGACATTGAATAGAGTGCCATATATATGTGAAACTATTGTAAAACTAATATCCTTAGATTTCATTTCACCTTTAGTCTTTTTGGTCTAGGACCCAAAGTTAGAGTAAATATATGATTAATGAGAAGATTATCCCAAGTCGTGTCCTCGACAAAGCACTACTTAGAGTAGGCATGACATGTCTTTGAATGTTTGAAGATATGAAGACTTTGTCCTCATAATGAAATCTAGTAGAAGATTTAAAGCATTAGGACTTGGGGATTTGGAAAGAAATTGGGGCATTCAATTTTAGTAGGATTATGACTTGCCATATTTGGCAAACTCATGTCTTCTAGTATAGTTTGTTCAACAAATGAAATGATTTAGAGGCTATATGGACAAAACATGAATATATTGATCATAATAACCTATTATAATTAGAAAAAAATATTGGTGAAGCATCTCTTGAAGCTAATATCTCATTGATTATCATGAACATGTTTCCCCTTTCTCTCTTTCCTCTCCCCCTTCTCCTATACTATCCCTTTCTTTCCATTTTATAAAAGGTTCTCATATTATTAAAAAATTATCATTCTAAGAGATGGGACACTTGTTGATATATTTCAAAGTATTCTTAACATGATTAGTCTTAACCCTATCAAGCATTTGTAAAAACTACCTCTTAATGCAATAAGGACTTTCTTTGCCTATCTTTTACCTTGAATCTATGTTTATCAAGTTGTGCACTATAACATTGTGTGAAGGATAATCTTCCTCATCAATGATCATTATTTTTGAATTTGTTTAGGGATTTTTTAATGCTATTTGTAGGTCTTGGTTAGTGTTCTATTCTGAACCTCTCCTATGAAATATTTATGCAAATTAACTTGATTTTAAGGTTGTGTAAGCTAGTATTGTCCTCTATTGATCTAGCATGGGCTTGGGCTTATGGGAGTTTCCCTCTTAAGTTTGGTTCATCACCTAGTTAAATTTTTGAAGAGCCCTTAATCCCTTTATAACTATTTTCCCTATGAATAATTAGGATTAGTTTTAGTTTTATGTGAGCATCAAAGAGGAATTTGACCTACTCTAAAAGTTCAACCCCAACATAGGTGACCCACAGCCTCGGGTTGTCCCAATATTATAGATCAATTGGAGAGAGCCTAAATAACCCTCTCCAAAGGTACATATAGAGCCTATAACAGTAATTTAATTATTTGAGGGGTGTATATGACTCTCACAATCTTGTTTTCAACTTCCCAAGTTAGAGTAACATGTTTTACTAGTTTGTGAAGGCAATTTTCGACCGTTAATTGACTCCTCATTATGAAAGGTAGTTTCAAAAAGGACATAAAATTTCTCTACACCAACTTTAGAAAAAAAATGAAATTCAAATGGACACTTGTCCAAGAAAAATTAATAGCCTATTCTCCAAATCATTCTCTTGCATTGTAACTAGTTTTCACATCTTGACACTTGGCATTGTTACTTTCTAACTTCACTCCTCTTTCCTCTCCTATGCTCTATATATGAAATCCATTTTGTCATTATAAAAGAATCCAAAATTGGTATGGAAAATCCCTACTTGTTTGACATATTTATTTATCTATGAATAAAGTTCTAAACATGATTTTGTATCTACAACTCTCACCTATGTGTGTAAAGTAGTGTATTTAGATGACAAGTGATGAATGTCTTCTCCTTGCTTCCATTATAATATTATATGCATTATGTGTAAAACATCATCCCTTATAATAGGTATCATGAAGTGTATATTTTTTTAAGTGTGTTTTGAAGTGTGAGAGAGACTATTAGTGTCTAATATCAAACCTCTTTTTCACCCAATTCTAGATATGCATAATAATCTTCCTCCATGTAGAAACATTTATGATAGAATAATGTTGATTTGAGGTCAATTTTACCAATTCTATTTCTCAGTGAAAATACAAATGTGTTTTATGGACTTATCTTTAGTGTATCACCTTCATTAGTTTAGGTTGATTTATTTTTCCTTATTCCATTTTCACCCCCGATAGTGATTAGTCTAGTGTAATGTGTGAGCTTAAAAGATAGATAAAGGGAGATAACCCCTTGAAATCTAGATATTTATCTCTTGTATTAGCTTGTATATTTACAAATATAGTTCCATGTTATCCCAAATTTGAAAAGGTCTACTTGAATTATGTAGGGTGAACATTTAGGCTATAACAATTCTATCATGCCTAGTGTGACATGAAGTTAAATAAGGTTTTTCAAGGTGGATGATAGATTTTACAATAAGGAGGTTATAATAGTCTATTTATTATAGTATTTAATAACTATAATATTTGAATCTTAGTTGCAGACTAGTGCACTCTTTCATTCCTATGATAAATATAAGATCCCTTAACAAATGCATTCCTTTTGAGTTCCAATATCTTACTCATTATCCATACAATGAAATGGTATTTTCTAACACCCATACTTATCTAAAAATATCCTACCTTGCTCACAAACCTATAAGAAAGGTTTAGATTGGCCCATTCTTGAAAACTCCTAAAGCTACCATGGTAAAAACCCTACCTCTTTTTGCCTTCAATGGATATAGTCTTCTAATACTTTCCCACTATGATGATATCCCCATATATTCCCTCAAAAGTGTTCCATCATACACCAATGAGAATCCCATTACCCCTATTGAGCATATAAGAAACATTGATAAATTCTATAATATACATCACATCATTGAGTAAAGCATAAAAATTAGGTTGTTGGTTATCTCTCTCAATGGGAAATCACTTGAATGGTATGGTACATTGGCCACTAAATCAATCACCACACGGGATGAGTTAGGAGATTACTTGAGGAGAATATTTGAAGAGAACAACGATATTTTATCATTGCCTAAGCAACTAACCAACATAAGGAGAGCACCTAAAGATGTCATTAAATACTTTAACTCAAGATTTTACAAGACACAACTCACCATGTTTTCCTTTAGTATTTTAAATCTTTTGATAGTGATATTGTTATGATGATATAATCTATGTGAGGGATCACATTTCCTAATGCCTATTAAGTGGACATTAGGGTAGATAATTATTTGATTTAGGATGGGAATATCTCCCCAAGACCTCTCATGCCTCTATTACCTAATTTTCAAACCCTTACACCTATTGTTGTTCTCATTCCTACACCTAAATCTTTGTAATACCCACAACTCACCATGTTTTCCTTTAGTATTTTAAATCTTTTGATAGTGATATTGTTATGATGATATAATCTATGTGAGGGATCACATTTCCTAATGCCTATTAAGTGGACATTAGGGTAGATAATTATTTTATTTAGGATGGGAATATTTCCCCAAGTCCTCTCATGCCTCTATTACCTAATTTTCAAACCCTTACACCTATTGTTGTTCTCATTCCTACACCTAAATAAAATCATATTTCTCCTAGTCAACCAAGTAAGTATAATGATGGAAAAAGAATGAGAGATATGGATAAAGAGATCTTAAGTATCAATAATATCATACAAAAATGGTAACTATGGCCTTTCTAAATACAATATCAACCTAGTTAGTCCTACCCTAGCTATCAAGGCAATATACCACCTTTACAAGGTCATCCTCAAGGTTAAGGATAATTAGTTTAAAAAAAGTATTATAATGGATACAATCCCAATTATCCCTCTACCTCAAGAGCATTAGTTTATAATCAAAATAAAAATGATCAAGAGCATGATATTCATCCCCCACAGGATAAATTTCATGACCTAGATACCTATGTCAATGACTCCTTCAGTCAATCCTTCAACAAGTTTGGTAACTATGCCAGCTATGACTCAAGATGAGGTAGAAAATGGAGGAGAAACGAATGGGAATATTACTCAAGTGGTGTTTACATTGGTAAATTTTAAATAATATGACTCTTGTGCTATGAATTAACAAGGGTAGCCAAACAAGGATTCAACTCCTATAACTATAAACATAAAGGCAAAGAGAAAAGCAGTTGAAGAGGATCAAGGGGATATTAATGGTCAATCAATGAATGTTCAAATATACCAAAGGATAGGTATGTCCAATAAATTTCCATGTACATAAGTAGATATAAGAAATCAAAATCCTAAGAGTGATTTCATACCTCAAAAATATCAAGACATAGGCAATACTATTCCTACTAGTGGATAGGATAAGGTTCATGGTTCTTTCACTATCATTGTAGAGAAAATGAATAGGTCTCATGTGAATGTATTAATATAGGATACATTATAAATACATAGACAAGCATACCTACTTCAATAATATCTATCCAAGCTCAATTTGGAATCCAACCAACCTAGTGGGAAAGAGGCAACCTTGACAAACACTTTAAAGCCTAGTGAAGGATAGTCAAATAAAGTTTAAAAGGTAGAAAAACCTCCTCCATTATATCTATCCATCATCATTGGAGATGGTTTAGTACACAATTATCTTACTAATAGTGTAGCAATTACTTGTGTCATTCCCAATCAAGTAAATGATAAATTTAACTTAAAGTATGAGCCTCATCCAAAAGAGTTCTAAAATTGGATGGGTCAATTACCAAGACCATTGCCATAATCAAAAGGTTTGTAAATCATTCTCCATGTTTTTCCTTATTTAAAAATTTATCAATATGTAGGTGTGGATGTGCCACCCCATTTTAAAAGTTAGTTGTCAAGAAATTTCACTATTAACATTGGAGGTTATTTGACTTTAGATTGGTCATATATGGCCTTTAAGACTAGGTATGGTGTAAAGGTGATAATCAAATATGAACTTATATCTAGTTTTCATGTAGATACATATGTTACTTATAAATATAATATGAATTATAATGTCATTGAGGAATAAGATAATCTTAATGATCGAGAACCTCTAACTCTTCTTGATGGCATAACTAAATTATATCTTGATTAATGGGGAGCTAAGTAATATAGATTTGAAGAAATAGGCCTTGGTACTTTAATCCTCCATGAAGATTGTGATGAATCTCTTGATGAATATTTTGATGTCACTCTAGAGAAAGTTACATGGGCAATTATATTTTGCATATGGATGATGGCATTCATATCCTAGCTATAGAAAAGTATGATAGTATTAATGAGCACTCAATTATCTATAGAAAAATAGATAATTTTCATGAGCATGAACCTTAAGAATAGATGGATGATTTATGTAAATAGTTAAATTCCATAGTGAAATATTTTGAGGAGGTAAGTAAGTTTGTAAATATTTGAAAGGAATACAAACTTGATGTTGAGATCAACCATGTTTTTGATGAGCACAAGGAAGAGTGTAGTTTATCTATGAATCAAAAAACAATTGTGGTAAACCAAGAAGTGTTTGGTATATCTAAGGACAACCTTGATAACTCCCAACAATATATATATATATATATATATATTTGTAAAGAAATTTGAAGTTGAGAAGGATGTGATGATTCCTAATGATTAGATTTAATATTCACAAGTAGACATGATAAAGTATAAGTAGGATATAAAATCAAACAATCCTCTTAGAGAGATAGATGGAGTGTTCATGATAAATCTAAGTGGCACACTTATAGTCAATAGAATATCCAAAAATGGTAAGTCATTTGATAATATCCATAATCAAATGTTCATTAACAAGTATGAACCATATGAGTGCTTGTTTTCATAGAGTAGAAGTGATGCAAGAAACATTGTATTTTACCCAGGTTGAAGAAATGAAGAGTTTTCTTTCAGCTCAAGTGTTTTGAGGTCTTGTACATATTAGGATAGGTGTGTGTTTATTTTAATTTGAGTTATTTGTGTGCTTTCCCTAAGTGTTTGATGAGCACAAGTGTGTGTTTTGTATCTTGATTTATGTGTTTGTTTTCTATTGTGTTTGGTGTGGCTTGGTTTCCTCTTACAGGCATTTTAGTGTCATTTGAAGTATATGGGTGACTCAATTTTCTAAGGATAGGATAAGGCAATTGGTCCTTAGCATAGTAGGCATGGTACCCCCAAGAAATCACCAAAATGTTGACTAAATTTAACCCTACGTCAAATTTGGTCAAAACCCCTAACAAATCAAACTTTTATAGGGTCCTTCTAAGTTTGAAATGTCCAACATGGTCCTAAATTGGGTTATGCCATGTTTTTAAGGTCACTTAATGTGTTTTTAACCTTTTTCAAGTTTGTCATTTTTCTTCATACCCTTTTTGCCACCTTTTGGCCATGTTAGTGAGTTGAACAGAAATCTCATCAAAGAACAAATGTTCAAGAAACTATATAACATATGTCATGTTATAAAATGTCATAGGAAGACTACCAAATTGACATGTTGGAGGTTCAACATTAAAACAAGAATATCACCTATAAAAAAGGTAGTTTTTGATGTTGTATAGATTGTATGACCTATATGGCACATGTGAAGGCTTTAAAGAATTGTATTTATATCCGAATAGGTTAGTTTCAATTCAAAATAGATTTAATAGGATAAAAACTACTAAAAAATAGTTTCTTTGTCCTATCACTCCCTTGGATAGGTCAAGAAGGTTAAAATGGTTTTCTATTAGTATGAATAAGAAGAGAGGAGTTAGACTCAATATACTTGGTGTATGTTAGGCTTCCCATTTTAATTCCATTTCATGTTCATGGTTTTTATATTGGTGGACCGTACTTTAGGAATAATCACTAAGACTGTTAGTGCTTTAAAACTACCTATGCATTCCCAACACCTCAGTTTCCTAATCTATTTGTATTTGTATGTTGGAATCAAGTAGTGTATATGTTCTTATAGATAATTTAAACTAATTTCATGGTTTAATTCAACTATTTGGCATGTGTTAATATGAATGGATAAGCATAAGTATCTATTTTATGTTAAGAGTCAACACCAATGGTCTATAGAACATGTTTATGTAGTTGTAGTTTTATTTATCCTATGAGTAGCTTTAGATCAAAGGTGATATACTTGTTTCCAATCTATCAAAACATGGTGATTGTCTAATTATATTTAAATGGACCAATGTATATGAAATATTGAAACATGTTTGAGCCAAATTAAGTTGAATATTGAACTCACATACATGACAAACATCACCTACATGACTATCTAGGAGTCCTGAGATAGATTGTTGATTAGGTTTGGAATTTTAAAGTTTTAAAGAGATCATCAAGATTACAACAATAGGAATGAACCATTAAAAAGAGGTTAGAGATTGTTCATGAGAATCATCTTCAATAATAACTCAGTCAAGTAACCGTGAACAATCCCCTACACATTGATACTTGAAATACAGTCATGTTCATACCCAAAAGAGAGATCAAACCATGACTATAAACCTTTGAATCCTTTTGGTATCTCAAAATTAATCTATTGATAAAGATAATATCATAGTTTAAGTGGTGAGATCATGACATATAGTCAAATCTAGGTGGAGAGGTGTCTATTTGAAGAAAAGTTTCAAATGGGAACATTTACCTTAATTTCTCCTATGAAGGCTGCTACTCCATATAATGTCATTTTGTTTATAAATATCCATGAATTCTATGTAAGTTTAATGGTTGCCTCTTTATAGCCTATACCTATATGTATAATATGAACATGAGAGTAATTTTCTAGGTCAAGATATACTGATGGTTGAGTGGGGTTTCAACCCAATCAAATTTTCAATGAAAGAACTTAGATAACTACAATACCATTAGGCCAAATGAATCTTGAACATTATAGAACTATAATGCTTTGGTAATGGAATAAATGCATGGTTTCAAGGAAAAATATAGGAGCATACAGGTATGAGATGGTCATAGTGACCTAAGGAGGAACCAAATGTGTGAAATACAATGCTTAAACACTAATCAACACTTACAGGAATCCCTTGTATTCCCTGAATGGGCACCTATAGTTTGAATATAGTTTGAAGACTAGCTTAAGCTAATGAAGTATATGTGTGTAAGGTTTCTAGAGGTGTATGTTGATGAAATTAACATGTTTAATCCACTTTAATAGAGGTAATATAACATTCCCATGTGATTTAAATATGAAATAACCTAAAATATAGTCATAACTTAGGTTTCTTAGGCCTAGACCACAAACTTTTCCAACATTACATAGACCTAAAAGCTAATTTGGGAAATTTGAAGGTTTTAGGGTTCTATAAGTATATTCAAGGCCTAAAAACTGGTAATTAGTGTCATAGTAATGTAATAAATATATCCATGGTATCATTTGAGTTAAAATCATTAGGTAAGTCTCTTCTATTCTGTCTTAGATTAGAGGCACTCTACAAAGCACACAACTAGCAAACTTAGTATGTGAATGGTAAGAGGATGAAATGATAGATTATTAATGACTTTATGATGATTTATAATTTAAATTTATTTTTATAATCACCTATATCCTTTGTAAAATTTCACAAGTGGTCATATGCACAAAAACACAATCTATGCTTATTAGGCTTAGAACTAAACATGAAACCTCAAGGTGCCTAACTTGACCCATCTGACCTTATGATCTTCATAAGAAATTATAGAGAATTTATGGGTGATTGGATTGTTTATTTTATCCATTTTTTTGTAGATAATATCTTATATTTGCCATTTTTGGCTGGAATCCATCTCAGTCCTATCTAGAATGTAAGCAGGAGCTCAAGGAGCCATTTTTTTCTACTCATATCTGTATGGATGATGTGCATGGTGCCTAAATGAGTTATGGATATTTTATGGGGATCCTAGAATTTATCTTATTTGAATTGGTTTGAGATTTATATGTCTAACTTTAATGAATCATTGTTAACAACTTGAATGACCTAGAACTCTCCTAAAACCCTCATGAGAACCCGATGAGAAATATATGAAGTGATATGAATATATAAGTGGATAATTATAAATAAAAGTGATTTTAATATATTTATAACTCTCAAAAACTCCAAAACACTTATCCATTCCTTACTATCACTTGTATGGATAGGCCTAATACTGCATTTTCTATAGGTTTTGAGTTGAATTGAAAGTGAAGAAGGGAATGAGTAGGTAAAAATAATTTTGGGAGGTGTTTAGAGATGTGTGTAAACTATAAAACTCAATTATCACCTTGGTAATACATTTAAACCCCTCTGGTAAGTTAGTAGTTATAGACAGTCTTGAATAAGATAGTGAGAAAAAAGTGTGAATTTCTAAGTTGGAGATGAGGAACATGGTCTAGAGTTTTCATTGAGGTCTATGATATACTATAGGAAAAATAAGGCCTTGATTAGTTTTATAAAACATATTTAATGAATTATCTTGGACATGTGCAAGTCACCATAGTGATAAATGTGTGAATCAGGCCTAAAGGGCTAGTGAGTAGTTACAAGGAAGTGAATGACAATTATCAAAAAGGGAGTTCATCAGTTGAGGGGTGTATATGACTATAAAAATATTGTTTTCAAATTATCAAGTGAGATTAACATGTGTCAAAAAATTCCAAAGGTGGTTTTTTACTTTCAAGTAACTCCTCATTGTGAAAAGCAATTTTAAGGACATGAAGGGTCTCTACACCAACTTCAAGAGAATGATGTACTTCAGATGGACACTTATTCAAGACAAATTCATATCCTATTATCCAACTCATTCTATTTCATTATAATTATTTTTCACATATTGACTCTTAGCATTGTGGCTATCCAACTTCTTTCCTTATCTCTCTTCTCGTATGCTCTATATATGCAATCCATTTTGGCATTATAAAGGAATCCACAATTGGTATGGTGAAGCCTTATTGGTTTGATATATTAATTTGTATTTTAATAAAGTTTTGAAGTCTATTTTGTCTTTTTAACTTTTTCCTAAGTATGTTAAGTAGTGTATTTGGATGACAAGTTATGAATGTCTTCTCCTTACTTCCATTCTACTCTTGTATGCATTGTGTGAGTAGTAGCATCCCTTATAATAGGTCTCATGAAGTGTATGTGTTTGTTAAGTATGTTTTGATGTGTGAGATAGACTATTAGTGTCTAATATAAGACCTCATTTTCACCCACCTATGAATATGCACATAAATCTACCTCTATGTAGAAACACTTATGCTAGAAGAACATTGAGTTGAGGTTAGTTTTAGCATATTTTGTCTTAGTGAAAATGCAAGTGTGTTTTAGAGACTTATATTTGGTATATAAATTTCATTAATTTAGGTTTCTTTATGTTTATTTCTTCCCTTTTCACCCTCAAAAGTGATTAGTCTATTATATTGTGCGGGATAAAAACATAGATCAAGGGAGCTATCCCTTTCAAATATGGAGATCTATCTCTTATAGTAGCTTTCCTATTTGTCAAGATAGTTCCATGTTATCCAAAATTTGATAAGGTATACTTGACTTATCTATGGTGAAAATTTAGGCTAAAATAAGATATACATCATGAATGTTTAGATCATGATAAATAATAAAAAGGAAAATGTTGAATGAAAATAATGCTAAAGGATATAATCATGTTCTATGTAAGGGCATATATGCACATGTGTGTCAAGATAGAATAATAGAGATAATTAGTCAATTATAAAACATGAATAAGGTATGTATAATTAATGGTGTTACTACCAGTCAAATATACAATCAAGGGGATACTTATATGTATGTTACATATCATACATGTTGTAATACTATAGTATATTACCATGTTCATCTTTCATATTAGACTTATCATGCCAATCATCTATTGTAGTTATAATAGTAGATGTAAACCAAATAAACTAAATTTTGGAATTTATTTTAATGCTATTTGTCACTTTTCCAAAATTTATATACAAATAATATTATGCACATTTGCTTTGAGTACATTATATGTCTTTTTTGAGTTTTAGTTGAAGAAAATCTTTTTTTATCTTATGTTTTTTGTTTTCATATGTTTTCTGTCTTTAAATTATAACTATATAAATATATATTTGGGTCAAATGAGGAATTTTTCAAATAGTAACTTTAAATTTTTTGGACCAAGTGTGATAGGAATCTCAATGGATTTGATGAATGACCTAGATAAATTAGTATTATCCAATTTTTACTTATCATATTCAATATATTTTAGGAGTTATAGGTTACAAACATTCATTTATATAGAGTTATCAATCAAAATAATGGTAAATTTATTTCCAACTATGAGATCATTAAGAATCAAAGGGTTGAGATTGAATTATTATTTGTAGTTAAACCCTTCTAAATTATGATTGTAACATTTGCATTTTTAGGTGTATCATGATTTTTAACTTCCTTCTTAAGAAAATATTTATTAAGGGTACTTTATTTCCTATCCTATGATTCTTTTTACAACCTTTATTTTTTAAATATCTCATGTTTTAATTTTTCTTTTTATAACCT
Organism: Torreya grandis; assembly: GCA_037957365.1. NCBI lineage: Eukaryota > Viridiplantae > Streptophyta > Pinopsida > Cupressales > Taxaceae > Torreya > Torreya grandis. Next base: position 621,795 of record JARHVA010003427.1, read on the forward strand.
TTCATTTTATAATAGTTCTCTTTATAATCCTTCCTTTTCAAGTTATTAAATTTTTTTATTGTTCTTTATGTAACCTTAATTTTTCTAATTTTTATTTTTGTAAAATTTCCTTTTCTAGTTCATATTTTTTATAATTATTCATTTTATTTAATTTTTCACTTGTTTCTTGGAATATTCCATCATAATCTGACTAGGTTTCTTAATTGTATAAGGTGTACTTAGATTTTATGGTGATTTATGGATGTATCTAATGCAATATAACCACAATCAATGATAATTTTTATTTTTATATTAAAATATAAACAATTATCTATATGATGTCCATCAATTCTATGATAGGTATAATAGTATATAGATTTTATCAAAGGGTTTATAAGAGGCAATGTAATCAAGTGATTTTGAAGCATATCTCTTAAATTTGCACTTGGTTTATTTATAATAACATGCAATATACTTGAACCATAGTTGAATATATATGTTTTATTTTAACCCATATTTGAGATAAAAAAAAATTGATGTACATATCTCTTGAATGAAGATAAAAAATACAATTGAAAATCGCATGTTATAAATTCTTTGCAGATGAAATATAATATTCAATTGATTTAATATTTAAGTTAATTTAGTTTTTAAATTCCTCCATTGACTCCATTGTAAAAACCATTTAATATAGTGTTGATTCACAAGCACAAACCTTATGCATTTTCTATTCAACACTTATACATTAAAACTTAAGAGGATGTATGTGAGGTGGAGAGGGTTGAGGAGGTACATGTTGACTACCATCAATTTGTAATAAAGGATGGTTCCCCTTACCTATTTTCAATATGAAAACATGGACCACATATTCCAATATATAATTATGGATAATACTGGGGGTGGGGTGGTAGCTATCAAAACATTGAGGTAAGACCAAAGTAGGAATGTATGAAATTAATTTGGACCCTAATAAAAAATGTTTTATTAAGAATATTTTATAATTTATCATCATTAATCAAAGCATAAATTTTATTTTAGATTTATGTTCCCCATTTCATTACATCATTATGAAATACATTTCATATTTCTATCTAACAATGTGTAACTATAATAATCATTTCTTGTGTTAGAATGTAGACAGTATGAGTAACCATTATAACCATTATACAATGTGCATAATAAATAATTAACCACTTTGAGAAAACCATATGGAATTATTGACAATAAAAAGACAAATTCATTAGAAATTATCAGCTAAAAAAAACCTATAAATTATTTTGAAAATAGGTACACCCTTTGTCCTCCGTATGGAATTTAAAAAAATAAAAGTAAATTACAAAGTACAAAAATTAATATAATAAATTGATTAACAAAAATATATTTTTGATCCTCTCAATATGAATAATAAAAAATAAAGAGTTTTTGAAAATAGGTTAATTTTTAATAAGGTATTATCCAAAAAATCATAATCCTAATAGAGGGAATCCCTAATAGGAAGATAATCATGAAACCTAATGGTAAAAGGGGGAAATAATAATATTTAAACTTATGTAGATGGAAATAGTTATAAAATAGGTCTAAAATTTAATACTCGAGGAAAAAAATCTAAAAAACACTAGAAAGAATAAATAAACCCTAAGTGTAACCTAGGGATGGCTAGTGTTCAAGTCATATATGATGTCACAATATGTTTACCCTATTTTTGGATTAAGTGTGAATAACAAAGGCTAAACTAGTACAATTGTTTTAGATTGTAATTTATGGAAATCAAGCATAAATGTGAATGTAATTGATTCAAAAAGATATTATAATTTAATTTAGTATCTAATTAAATTACTAAATATATCAATATACTTATATTTATTATCTAAATAATTGATTTCAAATGTGTTATGACAATGGAAATATGCTGGAAGTAGCCCTGTGATTCTTTTGGATCCAAAACTATGTATCTATGTGCATCTAGTTGGTGTCATTAGGGTTATGTATAAATGTTGACAATATTGATTAATGATTAAATTAATATATTAGGAAAATTTGTCTCTTATGAACATAAAGTGCAGATTATTTATCTAATATATCTTTGTATGTGAGATATGTGACCATACAATGTATGCTCCACTTCATAAACTAGGTTCCTTCTCCTTTAAACCCTAGGTCAACTTGTGAAGGATGAAATATTATTAAAATGAGGAAGTTTAACTAGGTTGAGTTCAATCCAACCACCCCTTTTTATGATTCACTAATGCATACATATCTAACAATTCAAAGAGGGAAGTCACATGACACATAGTTATTACCTTAATATAAATGTGAAATTATGTTCCTTTGATATATGAAAGCACCTCAATATCTGAATTTGATCTTGAAAATATTGGAACTTGACCTATTTTGGTGCATTTCAGACTTGGATGATGACTTCTCCAAGTGATTGATTTTAAATTTGAGAATAATAGTGAACATTTTATAAATGTGCAGTAGTATACTTGATAGGTACTTAATAATTATAAATAGTAAATATAAATAACAAACTAAAGTAATGGTCAAACCCATGGGAATGTTTTCGTTTCAAAAAATATTCATTTATAGAAAAGGATGGAACATAAGCCTCAAGACATTCACATCACCATTATTATCTTAGTCTTATTTTATTGTTTACATTACATAAATTATAATTTGGTATTTTAGGAATATTTAGGTAGGTTGTTTTGATGATTTAGCAGAGATTATAATAACATTATACATGACAATATAAATTTAGAATGGATAATTCTCATAACTAACATGGAGATGTGTGAGAATGGAGAGTGGGAGTTTTCTAGAGATGCACAAGTCATGTAGGATAACTGTAGGTTAATATTGACATTGCCAAGGGTTAGATACTAGATGTGGTACCTACAGGAAAACACCTAGATTGAGTGAATCCAAGTGAATTACTAAAAGATTTGATAAAATATTAGTCATTTGAGACTTTTATAATGATGTTAGGGATATCAAGAAATTATAAAACATTAAGATCCATTTAATTAATTAAAACTTTAATTAGATATGATTATGTCATACCATTTATTTATATATAACCATGTTTATAAGAGAAAGAGACAAAATGAGACATCATCCTATGAAAATATTCTTTCATAATTTTAACTTCGTAGTGATTTTCCCAATCTTGTTAACCAAATAAATAATATAAGGGTTTATCCTTCCATTTAGAAATGAAATATATTATGGTTTATGGAAATATAAAGAACATGAATAATTATTGTAAAATCCACAATATGTAAACTATAAAATTATTATTCAAATATATAACCAACTTTTTCTCCATACTGATTCCTCAAATGTTGTCTGCACTTAAAAAATCTAGGATTATATTTTGAATACCCATTGTAATTAAACTTTAAAAAAACATTGGCCATTTTCATCTTGCCTTATTACACTTATCTAAGAGTTCATAATTTATAAAAATATAATTCATAAGGAGATCACACTTTCTTATGATCATTTTTGTAAAAAAAAAATATAACAAACAAAAGATAGAAAATGTGATCTACAATTGAAATAAATACAGAAACATAGTATTGAAATAATAGAATCACATTAATAAATATCATAGGCATATTTGAGTTGGAAAGCTCATTTAATTAATGATTAATATGAAATATTAAATGGATACCTTTTCATCTTGAACATTCTACTCAAGTCAATTACGACCTCCAATACATGTGTCTCTATTCCTTGCCTAGTTATTTGTTGGATCCCATAGGACATTTACAAAATCCATTCCTTGACAATTATGTCAATAATAATGGACCAAAAAGAGATTTAAATTTTTTCAACATACAAATAAATATCCCAATGAATTCATGTTAGTTTTATATTTTTATTTCTTTATGATCTCCATTGAAAAGTTTATAAATCTTGTGATTTAGAGAAGTAACATATATTAATAAATATCCTAATAGACCCTATCAAAATAAAATTAGTAGTGTTTTACCCTAGTTTTTATTAATAGGAGAGATTAATATAGTTTATTTAGAATCTTGACATGTAATTAAGATCAATAAATATGATATTCAAGCATATATTTGAATGTGAAAGATGATTATTGATTCTTCAAAATTGACAAGTGAAACATGATAAATATATTTTATGGTTGACTTTATTACTATTAATGTATTTATGAGGTAATTTTTTTGATAAACTAGGTCTAAGGTTCTTTTGATTCTATATTTGATTCATTGTCTATGATGGGTTAGTTTTATAAGTTTAGGTTAGTATCTTAAATTGATACTGACATATTAATTGATATTTGCCTATGAAAAAGTAGAGCACAATGATTGTATACTGACATAATAGTATATTTTGTTGATTTATGTTTGTAGTCTAAAACCTTAATGATGCAAAAATATTTAGAAATAAGTCCTCTTTACTTTGAAATGATAGGTTTACTTGTGATTACTAGAAACTTGCAAAATAGGGTAAAGTCTAATTAGATGAGCTGATCCCAATGACCCAAATATAATTATTTACCATTAAATATGTATCTAATATTGCATGGAGGTAAATGAATCCACACATATCTCTCACACCTTGTGTTATTTTGTGATTTTTCACCTTCATTATATGTATCCTTGTTGTATACATATGTATACTTATCTATTTATCCTTAATTATAAAATCATATCATTCTACATGACTATGTATCCTCAATATGATTTTATTATTCATTTTGATGTGGTAATTTTTTAGGAATGCTTGGTCTAATCCATGGTCTTACAATGCAACTCATGAATGGAACTCCTAGGGGGAGTGATTAGTTGACAAAGAAATATTTCTCAAGGGGAAATATTATGATTATTATAAATGGAAGAGGGAATGTAAAAATAATAACATAGGCATCTATTATAAAACCTTAGGAAACATGAGGCACACTAAGTATAGAAAAAATCCACTAAGTGGCTAGTGACCATCAAAATAGAAAGGATACCCACTCACAATAATCACAAAGCTATATAGGCATATAAGTGAGATACTAAGATTGATTCATGTTGGTTATATAAAAAATAAAATTAAAATGGACCTACCTTCCCAAAACATATTCCCAGTTTCTCAAGACCTCTTATAGATTTGTCTATCTATAGTGAAGATTGGATACTTGTCTGACAATGTAGGTAGCACTAAAAGATTTTTTTATTATCCTTTCCCAATCTACTAGCCTACTGTACCCCAATGGACTTAGTCTCTATCATGAGGGGAAAAAGTATTTTTAAATTTTATTATAAAAGGATATGTGATATGAATCACAAATTTTAGTGTGATTAGACTTTTGATATTTGTATATTGCATTTTGTATCATTGCCTTTTGTTTGAATGATTTGAATTTAAATTTTTTTATGGATTTAAGATTCCTCCTCCATATCAATTTAGAATAACCAACATGAGGTATAAAAATTATAGACATGAATGAGCTTTAGACTTTGGCTAAATTAAGCTAAGTATCTAAAGACATGAGTGACTAAGCACATAGGCTTACCTATGAAAAAATATGTTATCTCAAGTTTCAACCATTTGTATGCTTAGTTTGTGAAAGTAAAACAAGGGAATAAATGGAGATCCAAATTATATCAATAGGAATATTATTAAAATGAGATGACTTGTTTGCTAATTAATCACATGGTAAAAAATGGCTACTAAGGGGAGCAAGGTTGGTATAAGCAAGCCACAATAATAATTATTCATGTTGTTAATATAATGTATCAAACAAAAATGATAAAATATAAAGACATCCATGAAAGGAAATGGACTCATAAATATAATCATGTAATCATGAAAATCATGAAGAGAAAATGAAATAAATGAAACCATAGACAACACATAATCCAAAATATAAAGATCCATGTAACATAGAGAAGCAGAGTAAAAATTGACACATAATCAAATGATATAAGATATAAATAAAACTGGATCATAAGTCCAATCCAAAATCATAATGAATATTAAATAACACTATGCTTTGGTCACAAATAGTATTAAATTTGTCCACAAATATTATCCATAATATCTGATATATCTCTATAAAAATGGATCCTAATTTTAGCAAGAGTCAATCTACATGACTATCTATCCTTATCTACAAGATAATTTAAAGAAAAATGAAAGTAAGAACATAAGAAAATTATATCAATTTTATTGACCAATTGGAATACACAACATAAAACTTGCACCAATGCTATCCAATGCAAGTTTTGTAATACAAAACATAATGATCAAAGATAAATCAATAACTAGAAAATACATGTTAACTAGCTGGTCATCCTAAGTGTTATTAAGTTATAAGAAAGTTTGATTTTAATTTGATAGGGAATTTGGTTGAAATAAGGAACTATAAAGCAATCTAAGGTTGGTTTTGAGATGTTTATGCTGAAAGGGATATATATTAGTGATGGTACTAAATTAGTATTGGGGCCTACCCCATCACTTCATTATCTCATAGTGATAAGGGTGTCACATTCTTTGCCAATATATGCCATCAAGTACATTTTATATTTAGCCAAAAACCTAGGTTACATTCCCCCTTGGTGATGAAATATAAGTAGGTAGACCTTGGTAATATAAATGTTTAATGCTTTTTGAAGTAAAGTGGTTTGGTAGTGTGTGCAAAAGAGAAAAATAGTGTGTATATGATGATAAATTAAAAATCCAACTATCTAATCTATGTGAGTTGTTCTAAGCATTCAAATAATTAAAAAAGAAAATATGAATTAATTACTCGTAAAGAGATGTTTACTCCTTGATTGGGAATAATGTAGATTCAGTTTAGGTAACACCATATGTAAATAGTGTATAATAGATTCGATCGAATCGCTACTATGTTACAAAAGCAAAATCTATAAGAGCACAATGGAATAGGTTGACTATGTCTTCTATATCGAAGGCCTACTATAGAACTATGTTAAATAGGTCAACCCAGTTTGTTATAGGGATATAATTTTATAGACTATAAACTTGTGAAAACATAATACAAAAAGAAGAACTGAAATGATAAAGAGAGAAAGGAATCAAACTTGATGGGATTTAAGATGTTTTAGATTAGAAATTTTTATGCTTTGATGTTCAAATGCTGATTTCAAAATTAAGCTGAGTCAACTAGATTGACCAAGTTTTTAAAACCCTATATGCTAAAAGATAAATGGGAAATAGAGTTGATTGGTTTGTATATGTTTGTAGACCTATATGTTGACAACATAAAATAATAGATAGAGTCAATTGGTTTGACTATGTATGCCAATATGGAATAGAAAAATAATACTATGTAAAACATTTCAATCTAGTAAACTATATTTTGGGAAGACCTAAACATACTAAACAAAGTCATTATGAAGTGACTGTGTTAAACCTACACACAAAAAGTTATAACTATACTGACTAGTTTGTAAAACCCTATATGCTAAAAGATAAATGGAAAACAAAATTGATTGGTTTGAATATGTTTGTAGACCTATATGTTGACAATATAAAATAATAGATAGAGTTAATTGATTTGACTATGTATGACAATCTAGAATAGAAGAATAATATTGTGCAAAACATTTCAATTCTGTAACATATATTTGGAGAAGGCCTGAACATATTGAACAAAGTCATTTTCAAGTGACTGTGTGTTAAACCTACACACAAAAAGTTATAACTATACTAACTAGTTTGACATAATACTTGAAAATATGGGAAAAAATAATATGATGACAAAAATTATGGCATGAATGAAAATATAAAAGGTTAGATTAAAGTCAAGTTCACTAGAATGTATGCAAATGGAAATGTAACTAATCTATAAATCAATCCTAGTTCAAAGAAGATAAATCCTACTTATAATTCTAATTATTAATATATTAGATATTTGGGGTCATAACCAAGATGGATCTGCTAGACACTAAAATCACTACGGAGTTTTCCAAATCCTCTAGTCAATAAAAATTATGCAATAACCCTGGTTAGGTCCTATGATTTCATATTCACAAAATTAAATGACAAGTACAGTCTAATCTAGTGCTCCACAAATCTTGTGGCATAAAGTGGGGGTAATAAACATAAAAATTAAACATGCATACGATATATATACACACATAAATGTAAAAAAAATTCTAATGCATGTGAGAAAAGTATAAATGCTAATTTATCTACTCTTAAAAAGGAGGGAAAAGGTTTATAATAAAGATGTAGTGGCCAAAACACTATTCATAAAACACTATTCATGAGACACTATTCAGTAGTACTATTCATGAGTAGTATTTATGGTGATGTGACAAGGGATGTAGGGGATGATACAGTAAGTCCAAGTGGAGTAGGGATGCATTTTTAGAGTCACATGGAGGCACATGGTGATGGCCCAACTTGTCTAAATAAGATGCTCTTATTTTTTAACTTGCAAATGTGACTTGTCTTTCACTATTCATTTATATTGTTTTCATATGTTAGCATGGCACCAATTTTTAAATATGCTTGTCTTTAACAATGAACACTACAAGTGGAGAACATAGGGTTGAATTTTCTTGGTCCTTACTCTTCTTTGTCACCCATGTGTGATGTTGGGCATAGGTGATTAGTTGTCTCCTTATTCTTCCTTGAAAAATCTATATATTATTATATTCATCTTTGGTTAAGGTAGGAAAATTTGGTAGTAGGCTTAAAGAAAATCATTTGTGATTCCTTGGCTTGGGATGCCAATTTATGTATTGAGAGTTAAGGGTAATCTTTTTGAATCTTTGAATATGTGTATCTGAGAATGTTGAATTAATGAGAATTGAGGTGACTTTTATGAGATATTTGAATGTGCATTTTGTGAGATTTAGTGTGGGAAGGATTAAAAAATCCTTTATGTGGTTAGAGGCCACATCAAGTGGTATCAAAGCTAAGTTATATGGAGTGTTGACTCCATCAAATACATACCTTTAAATATGAACCCACAGAACCACAATCTCTCCCTTGGCCAAGGTTCTTCACAAGAGGTTGTTGTGGTATGTAAGGATGGAAAGGATAAATTTGATATAGGATACACAAATTATCTATGCATCCAAAAGACTTCTCCACAGGACATGATTTGTATCCCCAAAGAAAATATTGAAACCCTAGGCTATGCTCCTCAAGTGGAATGGTGGATAAGCAAAGGCATAATATGTTATTCTTATTCTTCTCTTCTTTCTCATAAATGACAAAAAATTAATGTGTATATATATTTGAATATAACCCTAAACCCTTCTAAAATTTTAGCTAATAGGGTTGGCCCAATCAATTTTTTATCATTATTGATTAAATCAAATCAGGTCTTGGTTTAGGTCAACCAGGGGCTGACCTAGACCCTATATGAGTTATATAAATTAGAATATAGGGTTTATGGGTGTAATAATGTAACATAAAGCATTTGAAAGGGTTTTAGGCTAGGGAAGGGCTAATGAAATTGTAAAATGACTAGAAGAGGGTGGAAAAAATGAGGAAAAACTTAGGGATGTGTTTCTAGGAAATGGTTTTGTAGATATCAATTGGTAATATAGGGACAAAAATCTTGTGAAACACTAAAAATATTCCCACCCTTTTCTTGGGGCACCTCATAAGGCATGCACTCAGAGAGGTTAATACTCAATAGGTTATTGCAAGAGAAAACATTGATAATTGATAAAGTTTGAAAACATTATATGTATATAGTTTTGGTTCTCGACATTGTTTGCATTAACTTGTATTTTGAGTGCTTAATACTTGGATTATGACATATCTTAGTGATAGGTTTAAAATTTGGGAAGATCAGGGAATCATCTCTCATTGTGAAATAGTGTATATATGTGTATTGGATTATTTTCAAGTCTCTTTTACATGATACATTGATTTTTTATATGCATCTATTTGAATAAATTAGTATGACACTAATATGCTAGGTTGATGAGCTAACCATAAGGATGGTTTTTATTTTATAAAATAACCATTTCTAGGATCAAGTTAGTACTAATCAATTTAGGAAAATATCAACTAGTGATACTAACTAAATATAGCAGAACCAACCAATGTATACATAGAATTAGATGAGAGTCAAGAGATGCCTATCTTGGATATTTTACAAGTTTAAAATATATAGTGAGATTCATGTAGGTGTGTAATATTATACTCGAAGGGTTCACTAATAATATAATATGAAAGTGTGAGATAATGGCATATTATGACATTATTTTATTTCTCAAGACACACATGATAATTAATTATCATGTTTATCATTGTCTATTACTAAAGACCAAATATTATTAACTAAAAATGCCCATTTTTGTTCTAGTAATGGAATTACTTAAGTAAAATAAAAAATAATACCTTATTGTGTCAAACACACTTTTTATTTGGTATGGATCTCAAATTTTGTAAGTCACTCAATAGCAACATCTATAATCAGGTGTATTTAATCTCCATAGAAAGACTATTTACTATGAAACTAAGATTTTTAAAAACCAAGGGTTAAAGTACACATGTGTCTTAGCTAAACCATGTTTCTCTTGTAATTTATTGGATTTTATGCTTACTTGAAGTGTTGGATAGATTATGCTTAGTTTTTAAATTGCATGGACACTTTGGGGTGATCATGACCCAAATTATTTAAACTATGTAGGATATTTATTTGGGAAGGAAACATGAACTAACACTCACGAATGTGGGAAAAAATGCCCAATATAGTAACCAAAATAAATATGCATGAAAAAAGAGAAAACCATCATGATAGGATCACTCCAATAATGTGAATCAGCCATTACATATGGATTATAGACTTAATTATATTTTTTCACTCAATTTCCATCAATTTCAATTAAGTTCACTCCATGTAAAAATATGTATGATCAAAACAAAATGCATAATGTTCATGCCCCTATAATGAGGACATGTTTTGTTTATTTTCACTAAAGTATAATAAAATTCATGATAAAAATAGAATAGACTATGATCATATCCCCATCATGATCACATATTGATAAGTATGGAGTGGAACGACAACTATTTTCCATTCAACTATAAACTATGTTGTTGTTTATGTTCATGAACCAAAATCATGCCTCCTGAATCCATATCAAATGATATAGAATACTATGAACCACGATACTTAATTTGATAATTTTTATCTCAAATATAGGCGTATATGAAAACATTTAATCATATTCATATAAACTATTATTCACATTCCCATGAATTTGTAACCAAGTGTGTATGACTTTGTACTTGAGTCTCTGTAAAGTGAATGCATATGTAAGACATGAACCATTGTACTTTATATCACTATGCCCATATATGTCATGTATCTAAACTATTTTGATATATGAGCCATTAGAGATCTTTGAAATCTCTACTTTGATATGAATTTATTGTCATTGAGGATTATGTCTCTATGACAAGACCACTATAACACCCCACTTTTGAGATAGGGGATATATCATGTAAGTCACTAATATGAAAATAAAAATTATATATACCATGAAATGTATATATATAACTCAAGTAATATGATTTAATCATGTGTACAAAATGTCATCATCGTAATGTGTGTCAATCAAGGCATGAATGTAACATGTTAAATATATGGAAAACATGTGTCATGTGTAGATAATGTATCAACTTAGCATGTGATATAAGTGTAACTATAGAATAATACATAATAAAATTAAATGATGTAGATAATGATGAAATTAAATGTTCATAAAATAATCAAGTGCAAGTGTTAGTGTCACACATAAGGAAAATGGTTCCATATAAGGGACATTAAATATCGCATAAAAAAAGGCAAAAGGCCACATGTGAGGGAACATAAAAATGTCACAAATAATGGAAATCAAGGATTTCAAATAAATAAATACCAAGTTATATAAAAAAATATTCAAATACATAGTGGATTGTCATTTAATAGAGTAATAACATCAATGAAGCATAGAACAAAGAACTAATCTACACTATTCTTATGTATCAATGTTACATCATAGTTTAATTGCATATCATGTATCACTGTGTAAGTAATGAGTAACTATTCAAGGCATGTGTAAGAAATATAGGTAGATAGACATTATAAAAAATTCATATAAAGATGCAAAATGTTATAATAAAACATGGGGAACAATATGGCCCTACTAATTATAATGCCACTGGGTAGAGGGAAGACAAACATATGTACATTCGTGTGTAATGTGTATGTCATACATAATGCTTAAATACTTTGAAATTAATGTGTGAATTTAAATAATATTCCATCTAATATACATGTCATGAATAACATATGTAAATATGTGTAATCTAATAATCATGTCATCTCAAGTCTTGATTTTAGAAATTTAGAAATTTTGAATAGAAGGATCATGAGACATGTATGTATTGAATAGTGTATTGGTCATCCATTATTTATGGGAGGTATAAACTATGGATTTACATGATAATATAATAACTAATGTGGTGTACCATATCTATCATGATTACTTATCATAGAATGTAGGGTAAGATGAGTGGCTCTTCAAAGCTAAGTGATAAGTGGTGTCCCCTATATATTAGAAGGTTGTATGGCTACTTATTTTCATTATGGTAAACAATAATTTTTTTTATGGTGATGAGTATGTAATTTAGGATATAGAGGCCTTTATGATCTTTGAGTAATTATATGATTTGATTTACGTTGAATAAATGGTTGTATATGTGGATCATGTATATGTGCATTAATAGACTTTTTATTCTCATATTGGATGTGTATCAACCATATTTTATTAATGTTCTTAAATATGTACATCAATCATGTATAAAATTTTATCTTAAATATATGTATCAACCATTTTTAGTTGTGGTGGGGGTGAAGGAGGAGATATCATTGACTATAAAGGATACACATATCATATGTTGGTAAATAATCTGCATGAAATTGAATGATTTATGCACAAATGGTAGAGGGATCATGTTCAAAATAGTGTGTAATGTCATGGTGTTATTCATTCCATTTGTTATATATATTTTCTTACTTGAATTCATCTAACACACTACTTTAAGTGTGTTAAGATGACCACGCACCATTTTTCTTGTTGAATTAATTGTAAATGGATAATGATGATTTTACATTAGAAATTTTCTATCTAGAAGCTTTGTTTCATATATATGGAGTTGTTGATGTGATTAATCATATTTTAATTGATCCACTTTATTTTATTTTACATCCCATAATTATGAAATTTAATCTACTTTAGTAAAGATGCAATCTTTCAAGTGTGTAGTCATTAATGAATTTTAACATGATCATTGATTGTCATTTCTACTAATTTGTTTTTTAATAACCTTAGTATCAAACTCAATTGGTGATCCCAATTTTAACTTTGTGTTAAGTTATTCCTTTCATGCTGAGTTTCTTCTCATATTGTACTCCATAGCTTTGATTTTTCTAACTTAATTCCAATGTCTTGTATTATAGAGATCATACTATACAAGTACATGAAAAATCTAAAACCAAAAAAAAATTAACAAAAAATCTTAAAGTACATGGTGATAATCAACACCATCTCTCATTTTTTTTGGGTGAGATTTGATATAAATTACTGATTGTAAGTCTTAAACCTTCATCCATTTACATATCTTGGTGAAATAGTTCCCTAAAGATCTTTTGATATAATTGTTCCTTGGTATGAGACATCATGAATAATGTAAGGTCTATTAGATCAAATTCCCAACTTTCATGTGAATGCTCTAAATCTACTATCATATAGTAATATTGCCTATTCAATAAAAAAATATTTGGATCATAGATTTCAAACATGCGATAATTTATGACTTTGCTTGCTAATTTCCTATGTCCATTTTCTTATTTACCTATTTTTCCTATCCTTTTAAAATCTAATAGTCATGCCTATAGAGAGTCTCAATCTCCTAGTCACATGATCAATGCAATTCATATATTAGGAGCTATGTACCCATTGGCATGAATTCTTCTAGTTTATAAATGAGCTGTAATATAGTGAAACCTATTGAATGCTTGCATTTTTTTCTATATACCCATAGGATCATAAGATTTTGATCCTCTCAATCATCCATTTTCACATTGAACTTTTTTTTAAGCATCATATAAATGAATTTGTTTTATTCCTATGTCTATATACTAGCTTATGGATGATTTTTTGAGCTTTTGTAATGTGATATAATAAAATCTTATATTAGAGTATTAATGGTGCTATTAAAGAAATATGTTCCTATGTATTTAACCAAATTATAAGGACATCCAAATATGATAATAATATTATCATGAAAAAAATTGGTTACATCCTAAGCACTATATCTTGGTGTCACATCAGCTTCCACCCATTTGTTGAAGTAGTTTGTCACAATAATTATGTACCTTGCATAATTATGCTTACTAGGAAAATTGGTTGGTTCTACAAAGTCAATTACACACTATTTAAATGGATACTTAGATAGAGTAGTATTCAATGGAATTTAATCTCTCTGATTAGGCCTTCTCATCATTTGGCAAATATTACAAGGTTTTACTACTTGATATGCATATTGAAATAGAGTAAGTGTTAGTAGAGATTCTAAGAAAACTCCAAGACATGCTAATTATAGGGATAACTTGTATGACTAATAAAAAAATAGAGTAGTTTTCAGTAATTCAAACTAAATATTGCATTAATTACTAAGTTAAGCTCATTATATGAAGACATGTAGGGTTAATTATACAAAATAGTCAACATAAACTATATGAATAACATATCAGAACATCTATAATACTCACTATGCATAAATCACAAGTAAAATAAATATAAGAAAACCATTCAAAAACTAATTTCTATCACTCATCATCAACATATTCTATTACAAACTACCATTCAAAATAGAGTATTACAAAGTGATGTCTCTTCATATTTTAGCATTTCGATAGGACAAAAGGAAAAACTCTTTGCATTATTCAATTTATTATGTATGCTTGGTAGGTTAAATACATATAAAGGATTATATAAAATAAAAAATTATATTATTTGCACATGTGTCCATCAAATATACCTTGTGATTTTACAAATACCTATTCTTCACCCAAAACATTGCCAAACTTAAATCATTGTCTTATCTTGAGATAAATTCATACTAATGAAGTTTGTTTTAAATCTAAGGAGATGAACCATATGAAAGAGTCAGAGTTATCACTCTAGGTGTTGTTTACAAGTTTTCACCCTTTGTACACTACTTAGCTACCTTTTTAGGTTTTCAAATAAGTAGTGTACTATCCTATCACCCTATTAGGATTTCAAGAGACTAGCATAACCAGGTAGCTGCCCTTTATAGGTTTTCAATTAGCTTGGCCCTACTCCTAATGTTTAAGGCTATCCTACAAAATTATGCAAAAATAGTGAAACTAAAAATTTAAGGTGAGAATTACCTAGTGGTTAGGTGGTGTTGAACTTTTAAATGTATATGTAGTTGTTTATTATTATTCTTCATCTAGTTAGTGTATTGATAACACACTTGGTTGTGTAGTTTCTGACTGTGGAGGATATTGTTATTGGATGTCTAATTTGGGCTTCTTAGATATATTTTTATGTTTTATGATCTAATAAAGTTATTTTAGTGTAATTAATTGAGTCTCATCCATAATTTGATAAATGGAAGGATCAATTTGTGAAATATCTTGCTTAAGAAACTTCTAGTCTATTAACACTTCCTACACCATAGTAAGCATTATCCGTAGCAATATCTAGATTATCGTCAATTTTTTCACATCATCCTCCATGATGGTAATAAGGGATTTGTCACCAAATGAATTGATTTTAATATATGTAAATAACTCATGCATTCAATCTACATTCCTTTTAGCTTGTAGGCTAACAAATGTAGTATGCAGAGTTTCATTATGCTAAGCTTAATTTGTTTCATGGTGACATAACTCAAATATAGTAAATTTTTAGGGAGTTTCTCATCACATAATAAGTGTATATCTTATAATCCATTAAAACTTTGGATTTATATATTGTTATGAAGTCTAGTTGAGTAATAACTAATGAGTTGTTAAGGTTATGCTTCCATCTCAACATCCCTCATGTTGTTTGTTTTACTTGCTACATAGTAGTGTCCAAAACCTAAACATATTCCTTAATTAATTCATATATTACCTCCATAACTAAATTTATGTTCTTCCTTTGTGCTTATAGTGCTTTCAATTATTTGGTAGCTAACCAAATCCTTAATGAGTTGTTTCAATAAAGCTATGAGATAATTTTATTTAGACATTACTGGTCACCTAAGATGTGTGTGACTAGCATTGGGTAGATGTTATTAATTATCTAGCATAAATTGGTAATCTACTAATAGAAGTTTGCATTATTACCTCATATATGGAGAGCTTCTTATTATAAGGATGAAGCATTTTATGATTAGGATTCTTGAAATTTAGCTTAGTCTTCAATCTATTTGGTCAACAATAACTAGGTAACATACATAGATGTTTAAAGTGTAGTGGTATCAAGTTCCATGGATGTGGTTGAAAGCATTGTAGAAGCTAGCTTGAATTGATCCAGAAAAAGAGAGATAGTGGTGCACTAGGTATATGATGTGGGAACATCCCACAACCTTTGGCCAGTGATTTTATGTTTCAATTGAAAAGCCTCCTCGTGTGCACCTTCTTGTGTCACCAATTTGTGTTCTATGTGCTCCACTTCTCTTTTTTTAGCTTCTTTGTCTTTCCTATCTTGAAATTCAACTTCAACCTTAGCCTTATCATCTATATTGGCTTGGGATTTGGATTAATCCTTGACCTTAATCTTAGAATTATCTTCAAATTTGGCTTTGGCTTCCACCTCAACTTTAGTTTTGGCTTTAACATTAGAATTAACTTTGGCCTTAACTTCATCTTTGGCTAAGCCTTGGATGTTTGTACTTTAGTTGTGTTTGGCTTGTTCTTCCTTATTTTTGTAATCCTATTTAGCCTTTGATATAACCTCTTTTTCTTCCTTCTTTCATTGTGTATCATATGCTTCTTATTATTTTCTATCTATTTCCTCCTATTCATTTTTATGTGCCTCTACTTATGTAGTTCATTTTTTATGAGCCTCTACTTCCTCAGGTTGTTTTTGTTTAGCCTATAATTCTTTAACTTGATTATTTATAGACTCTTTTTCTTTGAATTGATTATATAAATCCTCCTCTATCGATTTTTTTTTGGAGTTTCTCTTCCAGCATAGATTCTTATTACTTGTGTTTGGCCTCTTATGTAGTAGATTATTTATTTGCTGCTTTATTCATTCTTTTATTCCATTCCTTTATCATCCTCCTCTTGGCCTCTTATTTTATTTTTTTTGGATTATCCTATTCTTGTGCATATTTTTTGTGTAGTTTTAGCTATGGTAAAGTTCTTTCTCCAGGCTCATTCATGACCTCTAGTGTGTGAAACTTAGTAATTGATTGGGTATATTAAGATAAGGTCGATTCTAAAATGATACTTTTACATGCAAATGTCTTTTTCCTATATGTGGGTGGAGGAGTGAGATCTTCTTGAGATTTTTCATAGCTTTGGTCTAAGATTATTCTTGTGTTATGTGTGGTTGTTACACACCACATACTTTTGCTAATTATCAAAAGGATACCATTATATATTTTACTATAGGCAATGACCTTACTAAAGTTTGAGTCCTTTATTTGTGCTTTAGGTCTAGGGTTGGACTATCTTATGCTAGCAATTTTGATTCATACATAGTAAAAGATATTGAAGTGGGATACTTGTGAAATATTTAAGTTGCCAATTTGTATTGAGATGCTTCTTCTCCTATAATGTCAACAATGATAGAGGTTATAGGTTAAGTGATATTGACCTAAAGGTCTTTCCTTACCTAATTAGGAACTTGATATGTGTGCACTTATTTCCATTCCTTCTTTTCTTCCTTCCCATACTCATCATTATTGATGTATTCTAGCATAGTATTTAGGATTTCTTTCTCCTCAATTCCCATCTCTATCAAGTCACACTCACCTACTACCTTCATAACATTTCAATTGTCCAAACAAAAATTTGTGTGATGTGTTCTCTTATTGGGTAGTGGTGGTGAATATTTCCATGTGGTTGCCTTCCTCTTACCTTTATCTTATTCTGAGGGATATGATGAATTTTTTAGTGGAGCTTATGGTTAAAATTATTATTTTCCTTGTGCTTACTCTGGCATTGGTTGTTGTCCTTTTAAGGGAATAAAATGCAGAGGAGGCCCCATCCTCATAGTTAGAGATTTCTTAATCCTAATTTATATTTACACATCTAACATTATTATAGATAATAGAATTATAGACATAGTTGGTGTTGGTAACTAATGCACCTTGATTTGGATACCATTGAGTAGTTTTATTACCAATGCACATTATCCTTAATATTGGATGACATCTTAGGTTATTCTAGCGTGTGACCTAATCAAGGTTAGAGTGTCAATCCACTATGTGTTGAACCATCCTAATTTCTCATTGTATATCCCTATTTATTCCAGATAATATTTTTTAATGTGGTAGCAAGCCAAAAAATTGTATTCAGATTGACTAGATGTTTTAATAATTTCTAGTACATGAAACAAAGAAGTAAGCCCAAGAATTGATATTGGAATGTCTGGGAGGTACCTGTTAGTATCTTCTCAATGTTGGTAGTTAATGTGGAGGCTAAAACATGGGCTATTTTAAGTCATTACATAGTTTTATCATGTAATAAGTAATATCTATAACCCCTTTTGGTGCCTATTTGGCTTATTTTTTAGTTTTTTAAAACCTCTTTGTAATGCATTTAAATAGACTATGCACTAAAGCATCACATATTAAATTAATTGGTATTCCTCTAACTACCTTGTTGTATACTCATCCTTGGTGTCTAAATGAATTGGTGAAGTGGTGGAATTATAGTGGAGGAGGGATTTCTCATGAGCTGAGAGGCCTATTTATCATGTCATATTCTAAGTATTGATCCAAATTGTGATATATTAGGACAAATGAATAACCCATTCATTATACATTCTAAAAAGAGTAAGAATTACCTCATTGAGTTTTCCAAATGTGGATAGATTAATCAATCTTTATATATTTTATCTTCACAGTGGATGTGGGAGCACTAGGGCTCTCACTTATGCAACTTCTTATGGCCTAGACAAAAATAGAGTAGACTTTACCTGATCAATGAATTCAAAGGTGTGAGGTTGGTTATATTTGGTTTTATAGAGACCTAATCCAATCCCCATATCCTCCTTCTACTCATCTATAAGTGGGATCGATAATTGATCCTTATCCATGATTGTTGATATGAACTAGTTTGAATACTTGCTTTACTTATTATATATCTAGTATGCAATCTATATGCAAGAAGATGTTTTGAAAATAGATCATAAAATTCAATTATAAGTAGATGTATGTAATGTCTAAGTGTTATCCCTACCCTTATTTATATATCTTTTGGCACCCAAATCCATGTTGCCAACTTTTTAAAATGCACTAAGATGGTTATGCACAAGTTTTCTTCCAAAATTATTATACCTTGATGTTTTTTGATATGATAGTGACCATTTTATGTCTAGAATAATTGATTTATCCATCAATGGTTATTTTATGTGATCTGATATCTTTTTATCTATCCCATTTATTTTATAATACCACATGTCATTTAGCCATGCAATCTAATTTGGGAAGGATGCAATATATTTAAGTGAATTAACATTAATGGTATTTAATTAACCTTATCCATCCTTTCATTATACCTATCTTGTTAGTTTCATCTGCCTAGACTTATTTCATGACCTTCATGTAGTCAGTTTTAACTATCCTTCATATAGGTTGTATCTAGAATTCGATCATATGTTGTGATTACAATTGTTCATTATTTTTTACAATGTGTTTGGATATAAGGATCACATTATTCAAACACACTACCATATCAAAATAAATAAATAAAATAAAACAAAAATAAACAAAAACCCTAATCTACATGGTGCTACATGATACCCTCTCTTTTTATTAATAAGAATGATAGAGACTAACAAGGGTAAAGCTTAATCCTATAACCATTAATGAATCCTAGTAAAATGGTTCACTAAAAATATTTTAACATTGTTTTACCCTATTGTGAGACTTCATGCATAATTTAGGGTCCATTCCATATAATTGACATTTTTATCAAGAATGCCTTAAACCATATATCATATAATAATATTGTTTGTTCTGAATGTAATTGATTATATCATAGGTTGCGATCATGCCATGCCTTCTAGCCTAACTTATGGATTTATTGAATCCATTGTGACCTTTTTCAACTTTATTTCATTTTAACCAAGTCTATTAATATTTTATTTATACATTCTTGGTCAACTAGCACCTTAACCATTATAATACATAGAATCAAAACAATGGAGTCCATAAGCATTACTGCCGCAAGACTAGGAAAGATGAAAGGGAGTGAAACATACAGCATGATTGTAATGTTTTTTTATGCCCAATTAATCATAGGAATACAATATCCACAATTTTCACTTTACATATTACATATCTTCATTAACATTTTCCCAATACTATGGTTGATGCTTCAATTTATCCATTTTCTTGAGTGTGATAAGTTGCGTTCTTATGATGAAAGATCATAACCTCCTCAATGAGAGTCTTGTTAATGTTATTAACTAAATCTATTCCTCTATCACTGACCATATTGATTGGGAATCCAAATCTTATAATAATATTTTCATATAAGAATTTGGTAGCATTGTTCACACTATGACTCAGGGTTACAACAAATTTCACCCTTTTGGTGAAATAATCTATCATAGTAATAATGTATCATGCATGAAATCATTTAATTAGGGGAGTTATAGGTATTAAAAAACAATTATACACCATTTAAATGGTTTTTATGCAAGAAATGATACCAAAGGCATCTCATTGTACTGATTTGGCTTTTCCATTCACTGACACACATCACAATGCTTAGCTACCCTGTGCACATCCTAAAATAAAGTTTACCATCAAAGACCACTTTTTAATATTTTCATAGCAATGGATTCACCTGTGAAGTGACTTATTTAAATTCTTTGATGTTCTTCTTGAAGAATATATGGTTGTTCATGATCTAATGCTACCCTATGCAACACATCATCTTTCCCAATCTTGTACCTAAATCTATTGATGGGACTATATGGGATAACTCAAGTGACCATTTGATTTTTACCCCTTTCTATATAATGTGTAAGGAAATTAAGTTACTACAAAAAAAAAATTCAATGTTCTTTATATTATCTAAGATTTTAGTAACCCTAAATAAGTGTGAATATGGGGACATATCCTTTATTTCTTCTATCTCTTCACCATTTTGTAGCCTAATCAGATGATCTAGTCTAACATTTTATCATCTTGGGTTTACATTGGTTTTAAATTTAAACTCTTGAAACAAAATTAATAACCTATAGATTTGTCCTCCCAACATTAGCTTATTAACTAGGTATCATAATGCCTCATCATCATTAAAAAGATTAAATAGTGTGTCGAATAGTTAGAGTCAAAACTTTTGAAATGAAAATACCATAGATAAATCCTATATTTATGTAGTCATATAGTTTTTTTATATGTGGATAACTTATTACTAGTATAATGTATGGGGTGATCCAACCCACCATCACTTGGTTGTGCTAAGATAGCTCCTACTACAATACTAGAAGCATCTACATGCACAGGCAAGGGCTTTTTCTAGTCAGTAAAAAATAAAAAAGGTGTTATCATCAAACATTGTTTGACATTGATAAATGTTGCTTGGAGTTATGATGTCTACTCAAAATTTATATCCTTATATAATTGTTTTTCCATTTGCATAGATATGACTACATATCATTTGACAAATTTTATATAATTTACTATATGACCAAGAAAGGTTCACACTTCTATAGATTTGGTTAGGGTAGTATCCCCACTATTACACTAATTTTATCTTGGTCCACCATAATTTAGTAACTACATATAACATGGCCAAAAATAACACCAAAAGGTGTGAAAAAGTATTTCTTTAAAATCATAGAACTGGGGAGAGCTTGACATCATTCTAGTATTAATTATAGTTTTGATAGATTCTCTTTAAACATAAATAAGATAATCCATTTGTATAAATATATTTCTAGGAAATAAATATTGAAGTCTATAAAAATAGTTAATATAAATATAGATAATACTACTGGTGTATTCTTACAAAAAAAGGATTACCTTGTATGCAAATGATTCCCATTCAATTGTAAAAGTAGTCTTAGCTTGGTCTTCTTATATGATCAAAATTTGATGGTACCAAATGAATCCATCTATATATCATTAAACACTATGACCTATGACTAACTTGAGGACTTAATCCATGAATGATATTGGAAAAGGATCATTGATGCATGCATCATTGAGTGTATAGTAGTCCCCACAAACTTGTATCTCTCTAGACTTCATTAGCTCTATCTCTATGAAACTCACCCAGCCTACTTTTCCCACTAGATAAATGATTATTGATTCTTTCATTAAATCCAATTCATCCTTTAATTTCATTTTCATGTTCGAGTTTATCCTATAATGGATCTTATTAATGGGTTGAGTTCACTCTTTCAAATCGATGTGCATCTCCCCTAATGATGGATTTATGCCTTTTATTTTAGATAATTTGTTCAGGAAAACATCCTAATAGTCTCATAGTAAATACAATAGATTTGAGATATGTTCCTATCCCTAGTAATATTATACAATAACAATCTTAGGAATTGACTCCATTCCTATTTTTCTTTCATCTTTCAAGGGTTTTTGATACACTTTGTTTGATGAATTGGGTAAAAAAAATTATCGAGTGTGTTTCACTTACCTGCCTAAAATTGTTTTATGATTTGGGCTAGTGTTGGTTTAGCTTCCCTCACTGATTTAAAAAAGCCTTCCAAATACAAATCTCCATCACTATTACTAGATTTTGTTAGCTTGTTAGTTATTCTATTACAAGGATTAATAAAATCTTGTTTATTTTGAATTACCTTATAATTATGAAGCACCAAATTCAAATCATGAGTTTCATCTTACTATGATGATGAGGCAATTATATCCCCCAGATATTCTACTCATACATGACATAAATATATTTAAATTTTTTGAAATGCATTTTGCGCCAAAAGGTTATCATCATCAACCAAAAAAGTCTAAATGAATCTTTTTGCACTTATGCCCAATGTTTGATTTCTCTCCTACCTCTTGATGTACATACTAGGATGTTTGTATTGACACTAGTGTGTGGATAAAAATGTGCACTCAATACCTCAATTCCAATATTTATACATACCACAGGTCTACAAATTGATGAATGTGTATCTTAGGACATTGGCCTTCTATAAAGAATGGCTATTCAGATTTGACTATAAGCATTAATTTGAACTGCATGTGTAAAACGTCACATGACTCCTCCCAATGTATTTATAGATATCTATGCTCTGCCCACCAATTCATAAAATTACCTTCCAATGCATATCTTAGTGCACTAGCTAATTGATCCACCTCCCACACATGTTTCTCTAACCTCAAGATGAATTGATTAAAGTCTTTTATCATAAATTATTGAGGAAATTAACATTCAGTGATAAACACATGCACAGAGGTCATACCTAATGATCTCATCTCACCTAGTTTAACATGTTAGTGTCTAAATCACCACTTATGTAAGATTTTATTTCCAATGATAAAAAACCCTCTAGAGTAGGTTCATTATAATCCATCATTATTACACCTATATTATTTTGGACATCCAATTCTTACCTAGTATGAGATAACACCAATGGAGAGGTAGAACCGTCAAGTTGAAAATATGTCATTGGAGATTTTGTTATTACCAACTTGTATGATGACTACTTTGTGATCTAGGATTTCTCCATATGTGGGTTCAAAATTTGATACTCAATAGATCTTAATGAATTCATATATGTATATGTGCTAACATTAAACCAACTATATCACATTATGCATATAATAAATCTAGTTCTTTTAGAATTATGTATGACATTTGTTTTGATATATTCAAAGGAATGATAACCATCTTATTTACTTGATACATCTCTATTTGGTTTTGCAGTGTGTTAATAGTCATTTAACCATCATAAGCCCATTTCTTACTAATTAAATTAGGATAATGTGTCTCATAAGTCTTCATATAGATGATTTCAAAATCACTATGGATAATTAGCTCAACCAATCTAATCTCCACATCCTCAAGGTGACTAATTAGTTATACTCAATTGTAATCTATGAGGTTGAGGGTGATAATACTATAGCTTGAGTTTAGCCTACCAATAGCTTCCCATGTTGATCTCAAGATCATATTCAAATTACTAGTGAAATCAAATATTGTTTAAGGAATTTCATAACCTACAAGCTCAATATCCATGTGGGAGTTAGCATCCCAAGGCTTCTTAGTTTTCACATACTAAAAAACCTTATTTATATGTTGTTTCCCTCTTTCTGCACACTCTAACAAACTATGTAAGAGGTTAGTAATATTATGCTAAATATCCTCATTATGGATTTTACAGAGTAATTTTATCAAGTCTTTCAAAGTACTTAAAAATCATTCCATCTTCATTATTCAAATAATATGTCCATACACATATACATAAATGGTTGTTTTATCTCCATTTGAAGCATTCTATTTAGGTATATTTTATATAACTCAAGCATATTTATACATAATAGTCTTCTCCTTATAGGATTAGGATATTGATCAGGCTAAGATTTTCTATTTCCCTATTCTATTTGTATCTTCAAAGGAAACAATCATTTTTATTCATGATATTATCTAATAACTTCTTGGATGAATGTATTCTCCTTAGGTTGCATAGTGAACAGGTTTATATTCTGCACCAACTTCTCCTTCTATTCCTTTTCAAGCAATAGATAATCTTTAATTTGATGTTGGATTTCAATTCTACAGTAAACATAGTAGGTCTATCTCTAAGGATTGGTAAGTAAATTCTTGGTATAATGATTGTATTTTCCACATAAATAAAATTACATAGTTGGTTAGGCTTATTGATTGTCATTATTGAGGCCTCCTTGATACCCTCATGGGTATCCTCCCATATAGCCTCCTTTGTAGTTGCCTCTATTTTGATGGTATCACCAACCTTGTAAATGTTGTCCATCATATTATCATTTTTAGTTTTGACATGCATTGTACACTATATATTGGTGCTAAGGTGAACCCAAAGCCTAATTATATTGTTGTGGACTCACATTATCTTAGGAAGACTAATATTGGTGTTGAAAGGAAGTTGGTATCTATCCAACTAGATTGTGAGGCTAGTATTATGATGAAAAATTATCCACTAGGGACCACCTTGTGTTGCACTTTTCATGTCCACATTAAATCTTAAGATACCCTACTTTGTAGTTGGTAACTATTGAATAGTAACTATGCATATGTTCTTTGTAATATCTTGTTTTAGCTATTATAGAGCTCTATAGATCATCTCATAATGATTTTTGGATTTATAAAAGTTGTAATACATGCTCCATGATTTTTTTATATATTTATGTAAAATATATCACTTTTAATTATCATGTCCAACTACTCTATAAATTTCACAAAACTTTATTTTAAGTGTAAGATAGTCATTCCTATAGTGGCCTTCTCGACTGTATTCTATACACCATAAGACTAATTTATGATTATCATTCTCATGTATCTCATAAATTATTCTAATAAAATAATACTACTTTTCTTATACTTTAGAACCCACTATTGTAATATTTCCTTAAAGCTCAATTTACTCCACTTGTAGAGCAATGGATTGGGCATCAGCCTTAGTCAGGAACTAAGACTTCACAATAAAAAATCTAATTGTTGGTTGCATCCTTTGTATGTACCAGAACCTTATCCTTCCCTTATAGGATTAAATTGATATTATTCATAACATCAAAAATCCTATAATCATAGTCTTTTATTGATTCTTTATACTTTTGTCAAATCTCCTTTAGTTCTTAAATAATTCAGCTTGTACATTTATTCACTTTAAAATATGTTACTAATATATATTTAACATGCGAGAGATTGATAGTATTTAAATTTATTTTAAAAAGGAACTCTAAGTCTATCCATGATAAATTTCCTATGAGTTTGTATTTCTTAACATCATCTGATGTTACTCCCTTAACATTTCATTTCATATCACAAGTTTACAAGTATTGATCAGGATCTATAGACCCATGATATTAAATTAAATAAATAAACATGCCTACATTTAGTGACATAGCTTTCATACATGAAGTTGATAACATTGTTTTCTATACACTGGCAACTATGACTTGAAGTGTACACAGACCAATGACATGAGTATGTGTCTGTGCACTAGTGACTATGATAAGGGACTTATATGTACTAGTATTTTTATGTGTCCTAAAGAGGAATATTGACTCTTTTGTCCTCTTATTATTTATTTATTTATATTCAAACTTAGATTACCAAACTTATCTCTAAAGTAATCATACCAATTTATATTCACCTCTTCTCTTCATCTTCTACTTCTCCTAAAAAATATATTGGGTTGTGGGTATGTGTATTATTAAAGTAAATGAACTTATTTTAAATTGAACTTGAAATTATGATATTTCCACACTCAAACCTAACTTATTATGAGAAATATTCCTTCCCATGTCTAGACAAAATCCCTTTCATTAACTTTGATATATTTATATCTTCTAGTTATTTTCCTACTAACTTACCTTCTTATTCCTACTCCATAAGTTCCATATTTGTATGAATTATATTTATTTATTCCTTTTTAGTGAGCCCTTATACATGATTTTCACATTATTTTCTTCATCATCTTTCATAACCTCTCTCTACACCTTTCCATCTCCAACATATTCTACACCACCCTACTCTTATTCATAGTTAATTATGGATTACTCATTTTATTCCATCTTATTTATTGTTGTAGTTCCCTTTCTAATCCAATAATTTTCTTCTCACTCTATCTCTTATCATCCTTCATATTTTTGGTTTAGGTTCAAGTTTCTCTACTCATATATAAATAATTAACTTATGTATTACACACACTCCCATGCCACCTAAAGTGACTACTTCATGCTAACAGGAGTAGGCACCATGACCTTTTCCACAACCAATATTTTGATGAGCAAAAATATTCTCTAAAATAACTTACCATAAATTTTAATGACAAATAGGTCTTGCATAGATTAAAAGTCTAAATAATTTTTCAAAAAAAAGAATTACAACTATTATATGGTGGGGGTGTGAATCAGTTCCCTTAGAAATGATCATTCAATTTCACTTATCATTCATGAAGCACTCATTCAAACACATACATCAATCATTGCATATATAATCATCAAAATAAGAAAATAACATATGAACATAAGGGATATGTTGGAGAACCTCAAGGGGGATAAAAACCAATGAAAAATATCTATAACTATAGTTTTATGAGTAATGAATCAAGATTTAGTGAGGCACCAACCCCATAGGTAACACAGCACCAAATAATATACATATAACCTAGAGTAACTATTAGACACCTATTTATCAATAAAATTATGATGATAACCTTCTTTTTCTCTTTACACTATTTTATCTCTCTCAAAAAACCTATTAGGCCTCTTCACTTTACTAGCCATCTTCATGATAGATTTACATCATATGAATTTGCTCATAATACATAATCATTATTATAAATTCATGACATTAAAAAAACATCTCTTATGGTCTTAAAACCCTCTACCTAGTTTCCAAATTTCTATTTCATTTGTTCATTCCCTCAATATTCTAACAAGTCAAATTAGGCCTATTAGACATTCTTTTTATACTTGACTTTTAATTTCACCAATATTGGTAAGAAGAAAACATATCCATGACTGGATAACCCTTGTAACATATCAAAAAATACATTTCATAAGTGAAACAACCATTACATATACTGGTCACCATTCATAAAGATAAAAACCACCATTAGGCCTAATATATACCTAATGTAATTAGGCCTTCTCAAAGTACATGTTTCACCTTTACCACCTTGGAACATATTGAGACTAAAAAAATGGATTAAAAAATTAAAAAAATATTGAACTATACCCATAATAATCTTACCTTAGTTTCCCAATATCATTTATCTCATTTCACTCCTTGAACCACACCATTAGGCCTACTCACAATTAGGCCTTCTCACTATCAGAAAGTCTGATTTGAATATTTGAAGTATAAAATAAAATTTTCCACAAAACCATATAAAAAATGATATATATAACATTAATAAACTTATGGTCATCACCATATTCATTATATTTCACCAAATAAGGCAAAAGACCTCAAACTAACCATTTTCATATGCTCACTCAAAACTGCAAATAGACCTCAACAACTAGTCAGGAACCTTTAAATTTTCACATATTAATAAGATTTTATCATGAATAAAAATAAGTTAAAATTATCTTATGAGAAATATATAATAACTTAATATGCATTATATTCTTTAAATCGATGCATAATAATTCAAAAACATCAATCTTACTAACACATAAGAAATTGCTTGAATGCTCCACAACACAATCATGGAAATAATGACATAGAACACCTATAGATTTAATTAAATTAAATTTAAATAGGTTTATATGATATTTAATAATAATTAAAAAATATTTAAATAAATATATTATAAGGTTAAAAATAAATATTGGTCTTACAGAGCAAATTTATACTTGTATATAAGCATATTAAAATATTATATTAAAATTTAATGTGTTGAATTTATTTAATAAAAAACCTATGTAATTGGATCCATCCCTAATCCATGGTAACATATCCCTAATCTCCTTCCTACTTCTGACTATTTTTCTCACTATCTTCCTCACTAGGCCTTTTTAGCAATATGCTAACTTCCATGACTATTTTATCATATTTTAACCATGGAAAATTATTATAAATTTAAATTTAAACAAAATACAAGTCTCACACATAATATTCCAATCGTTTTCGTGGTTTGACCTGGTTAACCCTACCTGCTACATCAAAAAACTAAGAAATAATGGGTTTCCTGTAACTTCCATTCAATATTCTATCAAAATAATGATAGATGAATATGAATATGAGAGTAATATACATTTTAAAATCACAAAAATATATCATAAAAAAAATTATGATCCTTTTCCAAAAATATCTTCCATATCAGGTCATAGTTAGGGTTTTATAGAGGGTTAAGACCACCTTATAGTCTTAATGATCATGCATAAAGCTTAGGACCTTAATCCAAAAAATATTTATTGTAAAATTGAGTTAATACCTTTAAAAAAATTAAATGAACTTATTATTATCTCATGAAAAGGTTCCACGTGCCAAAAGTCATAAGAAATTCCCTCTTAGGTCCATAATACCTCATTTTATGCACACATAAAACCTCAAGACCACATTACATGATTTTTACTTCAATATATGACCTCAAACATGGTAAGAAAACTTGAAATAACATATCAAACATTTATAAATTCTCTCATTAACTTTTTAATCTTTTAAACTAAACTTGACTCTTCATTAGGCCATACTATGTCTCTTTGCACATTAGGCCTTAAACTGCTAGTTAGACTTAGACCTTGAACACACCTTGAATTTTTTTTTAATGTTAAAAAAAACACATTATCATGTAATAAAACCTCATACCATGATAAAAAACTAATTTTAATCCTTCATATATCCTGATAGCACCTCAAGGCTCCTTATTAGGTCAGGTAGAGTCTAAGACTAGACTGGTTACATGCTAAGACTAAAGACCTTACCCTTGAAGGTTTACCTTAAAAAATTATCAAGTGTTTCAAAAATTCAAATGAATGATTGATACTCCTTAAAAATCCAATTATACATTGTATCTTGATCTTGACCTTGACATGTCATCAACCTCAAAATAATTACCAAGTTGCCTTCAAATTATATCTTATCGTAGGAATCCTTGTCACATACCACATCACCATGCATGACACCAACTTTGAATTTGACATTAATGAAAACATTAATTACAAAACACAAATAATAATAACACACTTCAACATAAATTTTTTGATATGGTCATGAATTTTAGTCTAGGTTCATTAGTCTCAACATAGGTCTAATCAATATCTAGACTTCATAGT
Organism: Torreya grandis; assembly: GCA_037957365.1. Taxonomy (NCBI): domain Eukaryota; kingdom Viridiplantae; phylum Streptophyta; class Pinopsida; order Cupressales; family Taxaceae; genus Torreya; species Torreya grandis. The sequence goes on from JARHVA010003427.1 coordinate 651,942, forward strand.
CTAACTAACTTCTCTTCCATCCAAAATATACACTCCATACTTATTTTATATAAACTAAAATAATACATTATTGATAACAACACAACTAACAATCTAGATAATTCACACCAGAATATTTCATAAATATCCTTATATACATGTTCTTAAATTATCTCCTTTATATTCACTTCAAATTTTCTCACTTATTCCTCTATAAATTTCCATATTATCTCATCCAACCACTTATTTAAATATCAATATCATAGAAACCATCAAAAAAAATTCAAAAAGTTCCATTTTCACTACACCATTCTTAGTAGAGGTTCCTAGAACACTTTAAAACATGCAAATTATAGGGATAACTTATGTAGTTAATAATAAAATAGAATAGTTGTTAGAAATTTAGACTGAATTAGTCCCTTAATTAATTAGTCAAGATAATTATATAAATACTTTTTAGGTTAATGTATACAAAATAGTTGACATAAACTATATGAATAACAAATCAAAAAATTCCCACTATGCCTAGATCATAAGTAAAAGACATATAGGAAAACCATTTAGAACATTATGATTTAACTATAATGGGAATAATGGAGTTTTATTCCTAATTTAATTAAGGTTATGGAATAATAAGTTAGTAAATAATATTGTAATAATTACAGTCTTGATTTGTAAAATTAATGGTCTCTTTTAAACTTTTATAAAAACAACAATACATAAGGAAAAATATAACTTAGCTTGAAACTAGATTGAGATAGCTGAGATAGAGGTTGAAACTGGTTGTACAAGATTAGGATAGTGTCACAAATCAAAATATATATTTCATTCAATGAAAGGATAGGAGCATCACAAATATTAAACTTTAGGGTCCAACACTATAGTCCACTCCTACTGTTATTGTCCAAATTGGTCATAAAGATCTAAGTTTTCTAAGTTTTGTTCACTATCCCTACATGAGTCTACCTATGGAATCTTAAGTGTTGAATGTTGATGTATCTCCTTGTAGAGATTATTCAATATTGAAACCCTAGACCTTCATTATGCTTGATAAAAATTGAGAAATATGGGGGTGTTAGCATGTGTAATATGCATTGAATGTCTATCCACACCCCTTGTGTGGGCACATTGCCTACATACCAATACTCCAAAGAGGGATCATGTCATATGTAGTTTATCCCACTTGATGTGCTTTGTGAAATAGTGTAATGAGGATACAAAAATTCAAAAATGAGAGTGCTTGAGGTTGTTAGGGACTAGTGTGAGGGTTTGAATATGTTTGTAACTATGTTGGGTGACTGTATGCAGAGAATATGAAACTTTGACTTTGTGGTTTATTTGTATTATTGATTTTTTTGTATAATCTATCACCTCCCTTTATAAATGAAATTTGGATGGAATTTCATATGGAACTATTGGTCATGGGTTAGATGTATTCACGCTAGGATAACATGATGAAGAATAGGAATCAGGAGAAAATGGTCATTTAGGCTCAAAATGTGATTGGATAAGAGCTCTAGAAATGGGACACCCTAGGTTTGGTACTATAGTCTAGGTATGGAAGTCCTATATTATAGGATTGAGACTTAGGGTATAGAAAAATCCTTATAAATAGAGCTTGGTTAAGCTAGAATGATCATCTAGAAATCTATAGATGATTGGTTATGAGTAAAAAGGTGTCTAGAAGGGTCATAAGAGCATGCAAGAAGATCTTATGGATAGGGTATCACAAGCCACACTCAAACTACCAATTTGGACATTTTATATTACTACATTTTCTTCCCTTTTATTCTAGTGATTCAAAAAATTAAAATACTAGGATAAAGGTAAAATAGAAAGCATAACTAAAATTACCTGCAAGGGTGAAGCCCATGGAGATGCATAATATTAAATGTGCATAGAGAGAGCACATCATGAAGTGGAAATATGTAAGATAAAAACAAAGAGTATATCAGTTCTTATTATACATTCTATGTCTAAAATAATAATATATAAAATCTGGGTAAAAGAGAGAGGAAGAAAAAGGAATGAATACACATCATCAAGTATTATGTTATTGAGTGATGTTGAGTGAAGCTATATATGTGTTGTAAGAAGAGTAATATCATGAATATATTTGAGTTTTTAATTCCCTAAGAGTGGATTAAGAATATAAAGGTTTGGTCTTTGGCTCCATCATCACCCACTAAGTGAAGCCATGTGAGCATGCATGTGCTAATCAATGTTTAGATATGCATCAAATACCTATGAGTAGGTGGCTCAAGAATACAAAGGCTAACTAGTCCTTTATCTTCATCATTAAATACTAAGTAAATATATGAAATGATATTGGTATATATGTGCATCATATGAGATTACTCCAAAGTCCCATGAATACTCTAAAATTTTACCACATGGTATGAATAGCTGAATGTGTACTAGAAACTAGGCCAATCTTGGCCACTTTGAGAGGTCAAGATTAGGTTTGTATGAAATCCTCTCTAAAATTTAGAATTATTATTATATGAAATCCACTTGAGAATGATGCTAACCACCTATATATGGAATAAGGTATGAAACTATTGTGAATTCATAGGTAATGTATGGAACTCAAAAGGAAAAGAAAGCCAATGTGCTATGCACGTTACCCCCAATCACTGGTGTCTATAACATGGATTCTAATATGGAAGTTATACCAACTACCTTATCTAAAACTAAAAGTGAGATCCATCATGTTGTGCATGATGCACCCTATATATGGATTCTCTAAGGAAAACTATACTAACATTACTAAATCTAAAACTACTATAACTGAACTTACCTTTCTACCTATTTTTAGAAAATCTATGTTTTTTATGTTTTAGATAAGAGCACAAAAAATAAGACACGTTGGGGTCTATCACTATTGTCTAGGTCTGATGCTATTGTCCTTTACTAATTATGATCATTATTCTATAATCATCACTATTTTCCTTATTTGTTTTACCTAGTTTGAACTTTGATTGTTGTTCTGAGTGTTCTAAAACTAATTTTTGATTGGTAAATGCTCTGATATATATGAAAAAACCCCTATTTGTTTCCCCCTCTTCGAAGGGTAGTAATGAATAACCTATAATTAATACCTTCCAAATAAAGATCCCTATAAATGTGTTATGATACAAAATACATGATATAGCAATGATAATCAAAAATATGTCTCAAGATATAACATAGTTTGTTTTCAAGATTGTTAGATCAATAGGGGTATGCCTAGATAGATATAACAATTTAATAGCTTATGTAGTGTACTAAATTGAAAATAGAAATGTTAGTTTCTAGTTTCCAAAGAGGGATGGAGTATGATGTCCATCATGGCATCCAAAAAATCAAGATAATGCATGATGTGGATCATGGCATTACAAATAGTGAGAATAAAAAATCAAAAAGAGTATAAAAGAGTGGCAATAAGTATAAAAGAGTGGCCAAGGGTCCAATAAAATAAGGTATATGGGCACATTTCACTCAAATTGGAAAGTAAGCATACAAGGCATTTTCAAATTCTGCATACACATATAATTGAAAACAAGCAAAGTTGGCATGAGGGTGACATGTACACAGAATATATTATCAAATGTCCTAAGGCCACAGAATAATAGAAGCAAAGGATATTGGCAAATGTATTAAGGCACACATAAGAGATAAAATAAGAAATGAGAAATACAATCACATCTAGCTACATAAAGCAAGAAAGGAAGGCATGTAAATATTAGAAATATGATCACATCTAACTAATCAAAGAAAGAAGTGAAAGTATGTAATACATGGAGTAAAAGAATAGGTATATGCCAATAAATACACAAGTGATATATACTAGTGAATTTTGATAGAGTAATCTATGTAATCTAGTAAATAATGTATATCAATATGATAACTAGAGTGTGTGGTGTAGGAATGACATAACCTTGATGGTGTAGTCATGTGGAAGATACCTATAATGGGTAGATATGTCAATGCATATCTTGAATGTAGAATTAGTATGCCCCCTTAATGGGTAGAGTGAATCAATCAAGGATCTAGGTGTCACTACAGACACTCAAATAAGATCAAGTGAAGCATGTTAATGTAGATAAATCAATAAACAATAACATATAACATCAAAATGTAAGTCTAGCATGGTAGTATAAATTTAAATCATGGATAATGCATATAATTGAAATGTTTTTGGTGTTTTTGATTTATTTGAATTTTTTTGGATTTTTGGAATATAATCTATCTATAATCAATCATCAGGAAACTATGCACAAGTAATTGAAAAGAAACTATGTAAAATCAAGTAAAAAGAAACTATGTACAAGTAAGGTTGAGAAAAGATGATACTAACTGATGAGTCGCATGAGAAACTCTCTATAATGGTGTCTTATATGAAGGTGATGGATCATGCATGATTTTGAGGCATGATAAAAGGGCTAAGACTATGACTCTAAAATTTGTGTATGTTATAAATGCTCTAAAATATCTATAGTGAAAACTGACTATGGAGGCCCCTATTATTCTAAGAAGTGGATGCAACTGTAGGGATCTTAGGGACCCATCTGGTGGTAGGAGAAGCTCTATAAACATGTGATTTTTGTGTAGAGTCATGAGACCTCAATGAGATTGCATTGGCTGTGAAAATTGTAGCTATAAACTATATAGAGTTCTGAAACTGTGGCTACTCTAAAATATGCCACTATGGAAGTGAATGAACTCTCTGTGCTAGTGAGGAAGGCCTCAGCTATGTCTAAATTTGAATTGGAGGATGAAATGTAACTAGTGGAGAAGCTAAAATTGATGACTGTAGAGTAGTAGATGGCTCTGAAGTGGGTAATGGTAACTCATAAGAAACTCCACAAACTATAATAACTTGATTAGCATGAATGAATTTCATGAATTTATGAATTGTAGAAGGTGTTTCTCAAAGTTTTTAATTCCATGGTCAACCAAGCAACTTATTGAAAATTATTGCACTAGGAATAATAGTAAATAGTGTGGCCACATATGTTATACCAACCTATATAGGAATTATAATCTCACCCAATGAACTCTATATGTGCCCAATGAATCCACTGATAACTATGTCTATCAAGCTAATATCCTTCTCTAAATATCCCAAATGTTGTAGTAATGTCATAGTGCACATGTTCATATTAGATCCATTATCTATCAATACACTATGAATGGGATTATGATTAATTTAAGATTTGATAAAGAGTGTATGGTAATTTAAATCATCTTTAACTATCTCTTCCTCTAAAAATGAGATGGAAGGTCTAGCTGAAACTCTAAAATTATACACACCAATCATGTTACTCAAAGGATGTGATTCAACTAAAGGTGCCTAATATGTAGCTAGAGGAGGATGTGCATGATATGTATGGTGAACACTTGATGTATCCCATATCTCTTATTTATAATGCTATAGGAAAGGATATGAGAAGACTTTCAAAGCTTTGTCCTATGTTTGCTTTGCATAAGGAGGCTCAACTAGAGTGCCAAGATCAATAATGTTTCCATCTATTGAGTCCTATATCTTGTGTTTCAAATTGATGCATTTTTTTTCCTAGCATCTTAAGAAAATCTCAAAATTCATTCTAATCCTATCCCCATGGAAGAGGATTTTTTGGATCAACTTCCCAAATAGGAGGGAGAGATATGATATTACATTCTAATAGCTACTGTAAGACATTCACTAGAGATAATGGTAGATTGGTAAAATTTCACCAAAGAGGTTTTGATAAAACCACTTGATTAGGGGCTCTGAAATTGCATTAACTATAGGTTGAATTTGACTTTTTCTATCATTGACCTTTACATTGTATGGGACTTTTCTATTACTCTTATTTGTTGTTTCTAATATGCTTGTGTAATTTAGTTTTCCCATTGAAATTAATTTGATTTCCCTTTCCTTTAGTGTATGACATAACTCAGTGAAGGAAGAGAACCTTTTGAACATTATTGACTAATGTAAAATTGCCAGAAGACTTTGTTTGAAGAGATCTTGCAATTCTTGATAGACCATGGGGCTATTCATTTTAGCCTAGATAGTCTTATATAGAACATAATACGTGAGATGTTCATTTGACCTTTGTTTTTATTGTATTATTTTAAGTATTTTATTGTAGGGTTCTTATTGTAATATTTTAATCATGTCATCTTGTATATCAAGATTTTTAGTTAAAAGTTCTTAAAGTTCCCTCTTATCAGTTTCATCAAAATTGGTATATTAGGCCATTGTTAATGTAGAAAATAAAATTTAAAATGGATTGAGTTTTTTACAATAAGTTGTAATAAGAAAAATGCAATGGAAAGAAAGTACTAAATAAAAATAAATTTATAGTCCTAAAAATAGCAAATTGGAATATGCATAAAAAGGATATGGAGATCACAAACATGTAAAGTGATACTTTAAGAAGCAAAGGGATTTAGTATATGCAACTAGGGTTTTGAAAGAAATAATATTCAAAATTACTATGATAAACTTTAAAAACTAAATCTAAAATTTTGATTTATGTGTGAGGTGATACCTCAAAAGCAATGGAACCTAGTATATGCAACTAGGGTTTTAATGAAATTATTTTTAAAATTACTAACACAAATTTAAAAATTTAAATGGCAATTTTTATTTAAATATGTAGAAAAAAATATTGAGACCTAGTATAGGCAAATAGGGTTTGAATGAAATAATTTTTAAAATTACTATGGTAAATTTAACAAATTATTATGCATTTTTGATTTAAATATAAAATAAAGATTAGAAAAATATTGGAAAAATTAGCAAAGAATTTTCCATAGGGTTTTAATGCACAAACGAAGTAAGTTGGGTTCACTAAATGATTTAACTATTTTAGGAATAATGGAGTTTTATTCTTAATTTAGTTAAGGGTCTAGAATAATAAATTAGTAAATAATATTACAATAATTATAGTCTTAATTTGTAAAATTTATTGTTTCTTTTATACCTTTTTAAAAATAGAAATATATAAAGAGAAACACAACTTATCTTGAAATTAGTCTAAGACAACTAAGATAGAGGTTAAAACCGAATCTATAAGACTGGAACAATGTCACAAATTAGAATATATCTTTCATTTGTTGAAAGGATAGGAGTGCCAAAAATAGGATACTTTAGGGTTCAACACTATAGTCTACTCCTACCGTGGTTGTCCAAACTAGTCACATAGATCTGAGTTTTCTAGCTTTTGTTCATTGTCATAATGTGAGTTTACCTATTAAATCTTAAGTGTTGAATGTAGATGTAGCTCCTTGTAGATTTGATTCAATTTTTAAACCCTAGACATTTATTATGCTTGATAAAACTTGAGAAAGAAGGGGATTAGTGTATGTAATATGCACTAAACGTTTATCCATACCCCTTATGTGGACATGTTGCCTACATACCAATACTCCAAAGAGGGATCAAGACATATGTATTTTTCTCACTTGATGTGATTTATGCAATAGTATAATGAGGATGCAAAAATCATAAATTGAGAGTGCTTGAGGTGGCTAATGACTAGTATGAGATTTGAATATGTTTGTAGTTGTGTTGGGTGACTATATGAAAAGAATAGGAAAGTTTGTCTTTGTGGTTTGTTTGTATTTTTGCTTGATTTTTAAGATTTATCACCTCCCTTTGTAAATGAATTTTGGATGGAATTTTATAGGGAACTATTGGTCATGGGCTAGATGGGTTTGTGCTAGGATGACATGATGAAAATATGAATCGAGATAAACTAGTTATTTGGGTTCAAAATGTCATTGGACAAGAGCATAAAAGATGGTACACCATAGGGTTTGGTGCTATAATCCAAGTATGGCACTCCTATCTTATAGGCTCAAGACTTAGGGGATATAATTAGCCTAATAAATAGAGCTTAGCTAAGCTAGAATGATTGTTTGAAAGTCTAAAGATTATTGGTTATGAGAAAAAAGGTATCTAGAAGGGTCATAAGAGAGTTCACGAAGGTCCAATGGATACAGTGTCACAATCCACACTCAAACTACCAATTTGGAAATTTTACATGACTACACATTCCATTAATCCATATCACACATTAGAAGCATATTTTGTCACATATCATCTCTATAAATAGATTATTACAAAGTGTTGTCTCTTCATATTCCATCTTTTTGATATGCTAAAAGGAAAGACTTTATATTCTTCAATCTATTGATTATTCTTACAAGGTCAAATACATATAAAGTATTAAAAAAAAGATAAAATCATACAATTCACACATGTTTCCATCAAATATACCTTGTAATTTTAGAAAGCCTTTTTCTTAACCCAATAGTAGGACACAATAGGCCACTTTGAAATATCTTCCTTGTAATGGATTCTCTTATAAAATGTTCACCTATGATTATATGCTATGCCTCTTGAATAATTTATGGTTTCTCATGCTCTAAAGACACTTTAGAAAGTACATGATACTTCCCCATTTTGAATAGAAATCCATTAATGATGTTGAATGTAATTGCTCTTTCAATTACCTAATTTTTATCACTCTCCACATAGTGCACAATAAAAATTCCTTGTTCTAATAAATTATATATCTTGCATGTTTTTTGTGAATTATAGATATGTAAAAGAAATGGGCATATCATGATTCATATTGGATACCTTCATGTTATTATCCATTATGTATATAGCTCAATTTTTCTAGTCCCACATTTTACCTCCCCAACTTCACATTGATTTACAACTAAAACTATTGAAAAAGAATCAACCAGTGAGATATCCTCCCTCCTAATATGATATTATTTACTAGGCATCATAGATCTTGGTTATTAGTAAAAAATTGAAATGATGTTTATGGGAGTGTCTAAACTTATATACTATGAATATCATTAGCTAAGATTTCTTTTCTATACTTGTAGATTTTTTTATCTATAGCTGATAGTTTGTGACTTGTGAGGTAAATGTCATGATCCAAACCTTAGTATCCTAGTTTTAAGAGAAAAAATCCTACCACAGTTCCTAGGGCATATACATTAAAATGAAATGGTCTACTCTAGTCAATAAATACTAAAATAGAATCTATTACTAGCCTCTACTTTAGATTCACAAACATTATTTGGCAGTCATTAGTCCATTCAAACTAGTGTCTTTACAAATTAGCTTTTCCATGGGGGTAGATATAGATACATAACCTTTTATGAATTTGTCTTAGTATATTGTAGATGCCCCAATAATAATCACACCTCTATATAGCTTGTATGAGGTGTCATTCCCATAGTAAAAATGATTTTGGATTAGTCAAATAAAATCCCATATCTAAATATGATGTGTCACAACAATATAATAAAATATTTAATAATAAGTACATAATAAGGTTTAGTGTAACACACAACTCAATGTCATTCCAACATAATTTTCATCTTGGATAGATGTTCCTTTAAAAACTAAAAAACATCAAAATCATTAAAATAGATTTCAAATAAATCAATTAAGTATTTAAATGTAGTGATAGAGCTATAGGGAACACAAAAGGAGAATTTTTCAACCCAAACAACATTACCTTTTATGGAAAATATGCCCATTATGTTTAAAATGTGGTTTTAGCTTGATATTCAACTATTATTGGTATCTAATGGTAGCCACTAAACCCATATGTAAAAGAAAACACTCATGCCCTGTGATTGACATGAATACTTAATTTGTGAACAAAATTGGTAATGAATAATTAATACATTCATCATTTAGTGAATGGTAATATACACACTCTTATTTCTATATACTTCTTAGGCTATACCACCATTGGGATATTCTAGTCTACTTTTTACACTAGATAGAAATTTACTACTTCTTCCCTTTGATCCAACTCAACCTTGAACTTCAAATTCATGTGATGATTTAACCTGTATGGATCATTTTTTAGACACCATGAAAATTCCTTTATATATATGTGCATCTCACCTATATAAGGGTTTACACCTTTTACTTATGTGCACTTTATTGTAAATACATATGGGTAATCTCGTAGTAGTACAATCTTGTTGAAATCTCATTATTTGTCTAGTAGTCACCCAAATTCACAAGTTATAGGATAAAATATATCCTAATGTTTTCTAACAACTTATTTAATGTATCCTAAATAAATTTATTTAATCCACTTTTAATGGAGTCTTTCACTATTATCTTTCATCCTTGCTCCTAGATACTAAAATTTTGTAGTTATTGATCTTGAATTTTGTTAATGATTTTGGTTCTAATCTCCTCCACTTCTTGATCTAGCTCAAATAATAAATTTAAATCTAATTACTTATCATTTTCAATGGACTTATATTTTTCCTCATTATTGATGATTAGATTTTAAGGTTTTATTAGATACTATTTTCTCTTTTCTTCCTTATAGTTTGTCTGAGATACATTTAAGTCCTTAGTTGCTTCCTTTTATGGAGTGGAGTCTAGTGTACCACTAAGATATTTTACTTGGCCTAAAAACATTATTCAATTTCCATAGATCTTGGTGTACCAAAAGGATCACATCCTCAAATATTCATGTTTTAATAAAATCTTGTTGGACCCATAGCCAATTATTAATCTCCCTTTTGTACTCTTGATGCATATACCATGTTGTTATAAGCACTACCAATCTATACCTAAATACATGCACCCTATATTTGGGTTATACACCATAAAAATACCATAAATATACACACCTATGGATGTACATATACATACATTACCCTTATTTTAAAAATTTCAAATTTTCCTTGATAGTAGATGGTATTTGGAATTATGCTCCCAAAACAAATTATAAGTCTCATTCCTTTGCAACTAGTTTGTCTTGTGAACTACCCATCAAGTTGAAAAAAAACTCTTTAACATATATTATAGTGCACTCATCATATTATCTATATTAAGAACATGATTTTATATTCTCAAAATGAATTATTCCAATTTTTTAGTTACAAAAAACTAAGGAAGTTCACATTATTTATAAAAAATGCACATTAGACATACCTCATGATCTCCTCTTACCTAGTTCAACATGTGGGTATGTAAATTAACACTAATTCAGAATATAATTTACCAAGTTAAAAGTCCTTATTTATTCAAATCAATACAGCCCATGTCCATGAAACATACCTTTTACAATAAATTCAGTTTAGACCTTGTTGGTGTTCACACAAATGGTGACTTACATTATTCTTATGGAACTATTGAACCAATGATTTTATTATCAAAGATAAAAAAATTATTAAGTCTATTATATTTGGGAAAATTGATACTCAATAGTTCAAAATGCATTATTCTTAACTTTTATTCCCACCTTGAACTAGTTATTATCTCCATAGATGAAGGGTGAGTCCATCTCTTTGGGTATGATGTGTGTCTTTCTATCAATTTTATTGAGGGGTATAATTATGATTTTATCCCCTTGGCATGCCTCCAAATAATTACACATTATATTAATGGTCATATGATCATCATATTATTAATTTTTACTAATTAACATACGTAATGCACTTCATCAGTCTTTGTATCATTCACTTAAAACTCCTCTCACAGTATTAGGCTATCAATTTGATTTCCACATCTTTCAGTTGACCAATAGGATATACCATAACATATCCTATGATGGTTAGAATTACTGAACTATAACTGATATCTATTCATCTAATATATTCCCATGTGGACCAAGGGATCATATTGACTATGCTTCTGAAATTGAACACATTGTTTGGTACATCATATCTAGCTAGTTTAATATCCATCCAAGAGTCAATATACCAAAGATTTTTGGTCTTTAAATACCATAGTAATTTAATAATTTATAATTAACCTCTCTATGTTTATTTTAATAGGTTGTGTATAATATTTATAATATTATGTGATATGTATTCATTCCTAAGTGTACTTAAGAATTTTTTACAATCGGTCAAGGTAGTAACTACTCCCTCTATCATAATGTGCATAATTTTTCTATACATGATCATGTACGCATTAATGGATATGGAATCACCCTCTGACAAATCATGTTGTTGAATATTCTATATAACTTGAGTTATTTGGTAAGTCAAACCCATTTATATCACATGGTCAAAATATTTATCCTATTAGACCTTTTTTATTCTCTAATACTAAAAAGCATTTAAGGTAGGAAATCCCTAATTTGCATGTTGATGTCATGTAACTACTTGTATGAATGAAATATCCTTAGGGTGAAAATTCATCATATTCACATTTTACATAAGCATATATTTCCTTTGATTTTATAATGTTGAATAATGTTTGGATTGGTTTTGTTTTGAAACTATGTAATATATGCAATATATCTACCATTGAGGATTAGTTGGGAAATTTTGTGTGAAGTGGTTGTACTCCCCACAAAACTAGAATAAAATTGGTTTATTCCCATATTATTGATATTTTATTTGATTTAAAACTTGATATCCACCTTAGTAGCCTCCTTTATATCCTCATTATCTTTGTTTAAAACCTCAACATGACTATTTTTGACCTTCATATGATCCTTACCACTAATGGGAACCCAAAACCTATTTTTTTTCCATAATATCCCATGTACAATCCTTTTGGGGAAGATGGATCCCATCCTAATTATTTTTTTGTCGTGATAAAGCATTCCACAATTATTGATATTGAGGAGAAGGGGGGTATATCCTACCTTATACTATGAATATCGAGGATATTGTGGTGTCCAACTTACAAGATCTTATGGTTGATACAAATATGAGGTTAAACCCATCGAAAACTATCCTATGTCATCAATGTCATATCTAAATCTAGGATTGGAATCCATATTTTCATAAATGGAATATGTTGTGTTACAACTATGAAGGCATCCATGGGGGTGTATTTATTTAATTCTTGAAGTGATTGTAAAGTATTTCCATCATGATTATGTGAGTTTTATATGTTATAGTACATGTTTTGAGGTTATTGAATGTACTATTCAAATATATTACATTTCATAGTTACATATCCTATTACAAGAAAGATTTTATAAAAGCCTGTATTAGTTTTTAGGTAGTCATTTTTATGGTTCACCTATTTTCCATTTTTGATACACTAGAGGCCTATTATGTGCCTATTAGTTTCATACAACTTTTCCATCTTACACAAGACAACATCTACATTTGTGTCATTTTTTTTATAGTAGATTATGACTATCTCCATAATCCTGTATCTACTCCACATACAACATATCTTCCCACGCATCTACCTTGATTTTGAGTTGTTTTTAAATAATGTGAAAGATAATATGAAGTCACATGCCTTCCATAAACCTTTAAACCTTTTCCATGTCTTGAAATAAAAATTCTATTCTCTTCATTACATCTAAAAGTATTTGATCATAATCCCATAGTAATTCACTTATTTTTTTGAATGTCTTCAAGATCTTGGATTTTTTTGACTATAACATTTATTTACTTTAAATTCACCTATAAATAAGTCTTTGACATATTTAAAACTTAGTTTTGAATAATATATTTCATATATGAATTCTAAATATCTTCATGTTAAATCTTGTAAAATATCACACTTCTTTGGATCATTTTCAGCTACATTTTTAATATATAATTTCATTTCACAAGTTAGGAGATACTACTCAAGGTCAACAAACCTATAAAATGGTGTTAACATGATAAAACACAATGGATAAAGATCCATTCATCTTGTGTTAACACTTGAAACTAATGGTAGTTGTGGAATATACTTTGGAAATGTCTCTATATTTGTTGTAACCTAAAATCTAGCCTCAATCAGTTTCTTCCTATCTAACACTTTCTTGGTGTCTTCACTATATTTTCCAAAAACTTCTATAAATTATTCAAGTCATGTACTATATATGTATTTTCTGATTAAATAGGCACAGGGGATGTGTACCCTTGAATTTAATGATATATGTCTACAACTTCAAATTCATTAGGGCTTGAACCTTTATTCATCCTATGACTTAGCATAACTTGTTATAGAGACTGTTCCTTCTATTCTCCAAAAAATATCATAAATTTTACTTGTGTTAAAAAACTACATTCTAACCAATCTACTTACTCCTGTTCTCTCTTTCCACTTTATTCCATCTCTTCAACATCTCTATCTATCTCAATGCTCTCATCTACACATTCTCTTTTCTCAAGTCTTATCTTTTCTTATTATCAGCCTCTCTAAATTTTTTTGATCACCCATGAGTTCCATTTCCTTCTTTATCTTCTACACTTTCTACTCTACTCCTATACATACCTGCATTGTAATTATTATATTCATTCCATCTTTTCTATTATAGTAGGTATCACTCTAACCTTAGAATTCTATTTTCACTTTGCTTGTTTGAATATTCCATCTTTTGGGTATAGATTCATGCTTCTATTATCATTTATTCATCACTCAGTTCATTATTTTTCACAAACCCCTATGCCCTAAGTGAGTACTCTATATTGGCAGGCATAGGCACCATGGTCTTTTCTAATAGTAGTATTTTAATGAGGTAGGCACTACAAAAGCTTGTCTCTAATGCCTCTGAAACAGTAGATCCTACACAACCATGAATGTAATGTATCCATATATGAAAAATTTAGTTATATATCTATGAATGGTATTTTTAACCTAATTATATATTTCATGATTTTAATTCATGTCAAACTTTTGTAGGATTTCTAGTTTCTCTTGCATATAAACTAGGAATTATTTTTTTCTTGACTAAAAATAATAGTCTTCTAGTCTTGACAACCATGTAGTTAGTAGTCTAGGAAATTACCACCAAGATAGTTAATATATTAGACCATATATATGTTCATGAATAAATTATTACACATAGCCTCCTATTATTGTTTCTTCTTCTTCTATGAAATTATGAATTATTTGATCGAGCCATCATTCGAGATCTCTCTTCTTTGATAGCCACCTCAACAATTTTTAACCTTAAACACTTAACACACTATTTTTAGAAAAGGATTGTAGAAAACCCATCAAAACTTGTTAATTTTTTTTTATGTGTGAATTAATAAAGATGATTAGAACACAACATGTTTATAGAATAGGCAAAAGTCTGTATTTAGTTCATAAGTGTGTAGTTATCCATAAAACATAGACTAACATGTATAGAACATTATTTCTTCATACCAATTTATTAAATAGATTTAAGAAAAATAGAGTATTAACTTCACACAAATTAATTATACAATGTGTTTGAGTAAACCATTATCATAACTATATATTAATATTTTATTTTTAGAGTTCCTTTCCATTAAAACTAAACACTATTTATAGACTTATACAATACATTATCACTTCACATTCTATTGTTTTAATTTAAGAAGAAATATGTCTTTTCACATTCCATATAATTTTTGAATACATACATAGGTTTAATAAATAAAAAATAATATAAATTATATAGGTTGATATCCATTACACAATTGTCATGAATTTACACTCTATGATTTTCCAACTCTATTATACTATCAATATTATAAACCACATATGGATAAATATTACTTAGGTTAGTCCTAACTAATCTAATATAAAAGTAATACATAACACTAGATTATTACTCTAACATTGCCCATTAAGATTAACTTGGGGAGAAAAGAAAACCTATAAAATGGGTCTTAGTAAAAAGGAACTCATAAGGTACCCACATAAAATCAAGATGAAGGAACCATAGATAATCCATTCTTAGTAAAATAATTCCTTTACCCCTAACATATCATTTAGAAATATGTAATTAGTTGTTGTTATAGGTATGGTGAGGATGTCTACAACCTACTCTTTTATGCCACAATTTATGAAGATTAACTACATGGTCTTGAATGAGATATCAGATGAAGTGAATGTGAATATAAATATGTTTAGTGTGTTGGTGTTCCACTAGGTTATGATAAATTTGGATAGAACTATGGTTATCACACCAAATAATATCTAGTTGGTTTAGTGTAAATCTAAGGTCTTCAAAAATTTCACATATCCAAAGAGTCTCTCAGACTGCACTTATAGCTCAATGATACTCTACATTAGTCAAAGAGAAATAAATATCATATGTTACTTCTTACATGACCAAGTGAGGGCATTAGAGCCAAAATATAATATGTAGTTATAAGTAAACTTACTATCATCAAAATCATGTACCTAATCCTAATCTTTAAAACCCACTAACTAAGCCAATCTCCCTAATGTATATTCAATGCCATAATTTTTCATACCTTGAATTTAATAAAGTATGCAATTTTATGCTTTCCAATGACTCATGTGGATCCTACAAGAATTAAGAGACAAGTTTAATGTAAAATGAGATGCTAAGTGAGATATAAGTTAAAGAAAGAAGGCTTTCTACCAACTCTTTGTAAAATATAGTGTTAATGGATGGTTTAAAACACTAGGTAGATAAAATGATTGTATAATGAAAAGAAGTCGAAGATGGATTTCTAGTAAATCATGTTGAAGTGTTGAAGCATGTCCAAATAATAATTAGGCTGTAAAATTTTGATCCTTATCTTATATTGTGACACTTGAAGGCCATGTAAGTAGTGAAGAAGGCCCAATTTTGACATCTTAAACTACTCCATGAGGTTTGAATTTACATCCTTAATAAAATAAGATGAACTCTTAGTGATTATCAAGTCATCAAATAAAACACACATGTGAGTTGTTCACCAGCAAGCCTCTTTTTATAAATTGTGGGATTTGAATGGAATGTATAGAAATAAATTTTAATAATTTTTATTCATATGGTCATATCAAGCTTGAAGGGCATATTTAAGACTGTAGAGATATATCTAAAGTCTACATACTAGAGAAATGATTTAATATATGCAGGTGGTTTACCCACACATATTTTCCATGTAAGTATTCATGTAAGAAAATAGTTTTCACATCCATATAATGCAATTTTAATCCATGTGATTCCATGAGTTAGGTAACTATATAGATGGAATTCATCTTTGAAAATAGTGCAAATTTATATACATAATCAACTCCCTCAACTTGGGAGAACCCTTTTTTGCTAGGTGGGCCTCAAAAATTTCAATTAAACTATTAGATTCATATTTAATTCAATTTACCCACTATCATCAAACTAGTTTTTATCCATTTGGAAGATGAACTAAGTCCCATGTATCATTATTAAACAAATAATGATATTTAATTTCCATTACTTCATCACATTCATATTTACTAGCTAAATCATTAAAGGTTTGAGGATCTTCAAAATCTAAAAAAAAAGAAACAAGACACACAATAACCTTATTAGATTTGGTTTGAAGAGTGTTAGTGATATCACCTTCCAAAGTACCAACTAATTTTTTTATATTTCTAACCCATTGTGATAGTGGTTCAATAAGAGATGGAGGAATAACTAGGGAAACTAAAGGTCCTTCATACATTTTATCACATAAAAGATTTATTGGTATCATAAGAAGTGTAGTATGAAGTAGATATAATTGGTGAATAATTATTGAAGGTACAATCACTGAGAGGGGGGTGAATTAGTGATGCCAAATATTTCAATATTTAATTTAGATCTTTTCAAACTCTTAATCAAACAACATTTATCAACTTGATCAAGAAACATAAACAAGAGAACTCATACATTTAATACATATCCAAGATCAAACATCACATGAATATAACACATGTGGGAAACCCTCTTAGGTAATAAAACCCACTAAACCCTACAATATTGAAAAGAATCTTATAAAATTAAGATCCAATATTTATACTATAACCCACTAATCAAAGAACACACATCCCTTAATTTAGTCAAGCACCCACTTGACCTTTAGCTAGCACCAACTAGCAAGGAGGATAAAACCCCCTAGGTAACCAAGAACCCACTAAGCTACCTTTAAACATAGATCAAATTTAAACACTTATTACTACTCTTCAACTAATGATGATCACATATATCTAATTAATTCACCTCTATTCTCTCTCAATTTGCTTCTAGGGTTAACTTTCTCAAACTACCTTTTCTAGGCTTATTAGGTCAAATAACCTATGTGTTCTCTTAAAATAGATTGATTAGATCAACATGAATGATATAATTTTATATATTATGGTCTATTCTAACATGTACCTTCTCTTTTAAAGGTTATCTACTTCTCTTGGATCCTCACTCACACAAATGCTCAACTCTCCACACACAAGTCTATTCCACTAGCTTTTCAATCTAGAATCCATCACCTTGGTCTCCACTATAAATAGAGTATTCATGATTATTATGATCACAACCTTCCTTTTCAGACATAAAACATGCCTTCATTCTTGATACATCTAACATGGGTCACCTTTACTAACAACCTTATTTTAAATAGGCCTAAGTCACCTTTTTTAGGTCCTATGAAGACACGTTCACCTCTTTCACACTTTTTTGAGCAAACTAAGAATATAGGAACACTTTACAATATAGGGACCCACGATAGATAATATAAATTTTCACCTTAATTAATAACAACCATCACATCACCCTTATAATAAATGTCAATTTGCTCAAATAATATTTTGTGCATAAAACTGCCATAAATGAACACATAGTCACCTTATAAGCCTTTGATCATACTGAATATGATTGATAATAACTTTGTAATCTATATATATGATCATCATGTAATATAAAATACTATTTTATATTTACGTCATCTCTAAACATCAAAATACCATCAAGAAGAACTCAATTACCCTTCTTGGGTTACTTGTAAAACATGAATGAAAACATATTCAAATTTAGAGATCAATAAATTTCACTGTACAAAAATTTAGACCTTGAAATATTTACAGATGTTAATTTAATTCCTCTACAAATTTTATTTTTACACCATGGTTAAATTATTCATATATAAAAAATTATATCACAAAAATGATAAACTATTAAACTTCAACCACTTGTCATCATCTCGTTGCTTCCTAATAGTTTCAAACAAATGCGCTCCATCAATATATTATAATTATATTAATATTTAAATCATATTTTTCCACTATACAAATGTTAAACCTCAAACATGTTGACATCACCTCATGCACCTTTTCAATATTGACCAAATGTGCACCGTCGATCTTTACAGATTAATAAGGTCTTTATGTTACAACACTCACCATTAGATCTTGCTTAGAACTCCCAAAATTATGACACTTAGAACCCTCATGTTTCTTATAATCACTTTACTAAAATTTCATGTGCTTTTACCACTTGGATATACCACATGTTTTAATGACTCTTTTACTTGTCTTGCACTATTGATCTTTATCAATACAAACTGCCACTCACTATTGATCTTTTGTCAGACTACTGAGCTTGTGATACTTATCACCTACATGTGAAACCTTTGACATGTCGACTTCATGTACACCAGTTATCTCAATTTTTGTGATTAATATCTCATCATTTGATATTCTATACTAATGACCTTAAGCTTTGATGTGGTCAAACTTGATAGTCTCCAACCTATCATAGTCTACTATAGCAAGTTTGACGCTTTATAAATTGAGCTAGACAACACTTCAAGACTCCAAATTTTTATGGTGGCTTCTCAAGACTATAAAAAACATATCCGAGTAATAATTAAATAAATATTTAACTTTTACCTAAAATAAATGCACAAAATTGTTTTTTCATTCATATCTGCATGACGTGTAATGATGGTCTGGCTAAGTATAGAAACTTAGTGAACTTCTATTTGAGAGGCCAAATTTTCACCCACATATCTTTTACTGATCTCAATTTCATGTCCTAAAACTTGGAACATAGTAAATTAGGAATAATTTTATCACACCCATATGACCAAATCCCCTTAACTCATCCATATGTGGTAATGGTGATGTCAACAAACTACCAACTCATATTTTTCTACCACTAGACTCAAAATGTTTAGATGAAAACTATGAACTACCAGATCAAATCCACTCATGAATACAAACATTAAAATCATATATTACCTCTTATGGGACCTCTTAAACATCCTTAAATCAACATACTCATCCCTAAACATCCTTAACCATGCCAAAACTGAAGATCAACCAAGCCTACTTCAAGCATATTAGGACAAGCACACTGCACACTTTATCATTGATACATAGACTATCAAGTCACTCCAACCACTCACCTAGACAACTCCATGACATAATTGATAACTCTCTAATATTCTCCCCCTTTGTCATTGATGTCAATAGTCATCATACAACTCACCTTCCTTCTCTTTCTTCAAGCACTCTCACAATATGAACCTTCTCCCCCTTTGACATAATGACAAAGTGGGCAAAAATTGATACTAAGGACATGGAAATAAATCCAATAAGAGATAACAACCATTAAAATATGATAAAAACTAACCCTTACCTTGATCTTACCTCTTATTTTCCTTAATGAATTCATCTTCTTACATGTCAACACTCTCTTCAACCAAACACTACAACCAATGAAGAAAGAACACATGAAATCACTGAAATCTAATGTAAATCACCAAGAAACATCTAAGAGGGACTCCCCCTAAGATATTTTAGCCATTTCATCTTTTGAGCATCTTTATATCTTTACACACCATGAAGAACCACCACACAAGGTTACTAGCCTTCTCTCTCAAGCCACCTCAAAGACCACCAATAGAATTTCATGCCACTCACCAAATAACAAACATGATCTAAAAAAACCTTAAAACTCAACTTGAAACACTCATTTCTTGTATCTCTACCTAGAGCTTATAGATCCTATAAATTTCATTAGACATACTTTAAATACCTAAAACTTCATATCTAGAGCATTATCATATTCCTCATTAAGCACACTAATTTGCATCACCTAGTTCCTCCTTTGTAACATTCTTCGTTCACAAATCTACTAGTCAATGAGGCATCCATTTTGACAAAATCTTGAATAATTTTAAAAACACAAACGTTCAAATCTATTTGAATATTTATTTGATAATAATTTTGGCCCATTCAACCTATTAATAATCCTTAAACCTCAACTCATAAGGCAAACCACTTTTCTATCATAAATGAAAACTCTATAATGTCAAAACAAACAAGGTCAACAAGCCTCCTTCTGGTCACCTCCCACCTCTAAAACTTTTTTCAAACTTACAAACAACCATCACACACTTCTAGACCAAGATTTGATCCTTCACACATTTGGGAACCTTGACTTTATATATCATGGGTTTTATTTGCAACAAGAAAGATAAACTTGGGAGCACACAAAAACCTATGAAAGGCAAAAACATGATCACCAAGATATAAAACTAGATACAACACATCAAAAATAGTTTACTAACCTTTTTGAGCACCAAAATATTCTTGACATTCCATCAATCTCATTATGCCACCTAAAAACACACATTCTAATCCTATAAACACTACATACAAAGCAAAAAAACCTTATGACATCACTTTGACCTCATCAAAGCACTTCTCCCATCTTGACACACTAATTCCAACTATAAAACACTCAAATATTACCTTCTAGGACCTTCTAAATAACGCCACAACAACACTTGCATCTCCACTAAAATAAGTCTCTTAAGAAGCATAGATAGAGACCTCATATTTCACATGGTTCCTTAGAACAATGTGAAACCATGAGTTGCCTATAACTCCTCATATTCCTTCTCCTCTTGAGTCATATGATATTGATAGTTATTCTTATTATTCTTCTTAGGATTAAGAGAAATAACTTTCTCATCCACTACAAAATTCTCCTTCTCTTTTAAGACTGTATTAATAACACATGGGGATAACATAGATTCATGACATACCGTTTCAATTGAAGAATTTTTCTTGTAGTTTGAAACATCATCACTAGGTATTGACAACTGATGTTCTTCACATGAAGCTTGATCTTCAACATCTAGATGTTCACTTTAATCTATACATACCTCATAATTATCCCAAACAAACACCTTGGTCTTCTCCTTGAGTTTGTTATCTTCATTCACAACATGAGCAGATAATGAGATATCTTGGCACTCTCCAAATTCTATAGCATTATCCACCATATTAAATAGATTATTTTGACCTATAAAATCATCATGACTCACACCACCTTTAGTTTCCATGAGTTAACTTTCCTTATTTTTTTCACTGTAAGATCTTGATTAAACTGATTCTATCTTATAGGCCTTTCCTTGTAGAATCTAGTAATGTACCACTCTCTTGACAGTTGAAGCACACTATACCTTTTGTAAGAAGCTTATCCTACCTTTATTGATTATAAAAAAATATTAAAATATGTCCATTATTTTTATAATTGAAACAAACTACTACTTTTTAAGAATACTCACCTTTTGACCAATGACCCCCATCATAGTTCCATGCAAACTCAATCTAACAGGTCTCTTACATTAACTTTCTCTATGTCCAAACTAATTACATGTGTAATAGTAACCATTTAAACTTGCATACCTCATGGAATTTGGTTTTCTAATCTGATTTGTCTTCATTTTTCCATCATCTTTATTCCTTAACTGATTATTAACTTTTAAGGTATAATTTACATTAGTCTTCATCTTGTTTTGAGCTACATTTTTTGGTTCTTCTTTGCATCCAAGACTAGTTCTATCACTTGCATTCTTTTCAACACTCAAAATATTTTCTATATCACTTGATCTCCTTTCAAATATCATAAATGATTACATCTTATTATATGTCTTCTCTAACTCAACTTTCAATGACTCATTTTAAATTACATATCTTGAACATTCATCTTCTTTAGCTTTCAAGATTGTAGATAGGATTTCCAATTGAAAATTGAGATGCTTGACTATATCTTCATGATCCTTGGTGTCTTAATTCATTCTCTCCTCAAACACACTAAATTTCTCTTCATAGTCCTTGATTTGATACTTCATCTTCTTGTTAGTCTTATTCTCAATCTTTAGTTCTTCAAGAGCATTCATCAATTTAGTCTCACAGTCCACCTCATTTGAATCACTCCAAGTAGACTCATTTTGATATGATAAACTTCCTTCCTCATCCATGAAGAGATATTTATCTTCAATAGGACCATCATTTTATTGATCATACTCTGAGTCACTATCTTCACTCTCATTTGATGAGCTACAATCTTCTTTGGTGTAGAGGCTCTTCTTTTCCTTGAATTAATTCTTCTTAGTGTCAAACCTTATGAATCCCTTTTTGATTTTATCATACCTAATTTATCTCTTTCTATCCTCATGAAATTGACCATGATCTTCATCATTAGTCTTCTTTTGCATATGAGATCACTTGTTAGTAAAATGTCCTACCTCTCCATAATTGATGAATTTGAATGGTAGTTTACCCTTATACTTGTCTAACCTTATTTAAAATTTCCTTATACATAAATCAATTAGTTCATCTTCATCAATATTCAGATATGTCATCCTATTTGAGTTTATTACCTTGGAAATTCTTCATTGGATTCATTTATATCTTGAATGTTACTTCCTTCTTTGGTGGTTTATCATCATCGACTATCATATCATAGGTAGTAAGAATTCCATGCAATTCATCCATCTTAAATTGAGTAATATCATGACATTAATCTATAGTAGATATTTTAGAATCAAACTTTAGAGAGAGAGACTGTAATACCTTTTGAACTACACTAGCTTCTTCAAGATTCTCTCCAAGACCTTTGATGATGTTCACAATCTCATCAACTCTTTCCAAAAAGTATTCCACATAATCTTCTTCCTTCATCTTAAGACTCTCAAATTGCCTTCAGTGAGTCTAAAAAATTGATAACTTAACCTTTGAATCTCCTTCATATATAGTCTCCAATGTATCCCACACTTCCTTGGTAAATATATAATGGTTTACTTTGGTGTATTTAGTTTCATAAAGACCACAAGTGATAGAATTCATTGGCATAGAATTGTTCTCAAATAACTTCTTATCTATAGCACTAGATGGAGGAATAGTAGGTGTATAATAACCATCCACAATATATTTGCAACTATTAAAACCTAGGTACATGATTTAGGTCCTCATACTTTCAATCCAAAAAGAATGATTAGATCCATTGAACATTAGTACTTGCTTAGTGGAAAAAACCCCTTGCATTTTATGGATACTCATATTGTATCTTGGATCTCCCTCAAGTTATCAAGCCTTTATCATAGGACTTTCTCTAATACCAATTATTGAAGGTAAAATCATGGAGAGGGGGGTGAATTAGCAATCTTAGATATTTAAATTTTCAATTTAGATCCTTTCAAACTCCTAATCAAATAACATATATCGACTTGATCAAGCAACATAAATAAGAGAGCTCATACAATCAAGGCATACACAAGATGAAAAATCAAATGAACATAACACATATGTGGGAAACCCTCTTGGGGAATAAAACCCACTAAACCCTACAAGATAGACTATAGTCCTATTAAACGAGGATACAAGATTTAGACCATCACCCACTAATCAAGGAACACCTATCCCTTTATTTAGTCAAGCACCCATATATATACCTTTAAACATATATCACCTTTTAATACCTATTTCTACTCTTCAACTGATGATGATCACCTCTATCAATATTTTTCAAATCCAATCTCTCTCAAGCTACCTCTAGGGCTAACTTGCTCAAATTACCTCTTCTAGGCTCATTAGGTCTAATGACCTATGTGTTCTCATATAGGAACTTGATCACATCAACATGATTGATCCAATTTGATCTATGATATTCCTTA
Organism: Torreya grandis; assembly: GCA_037957365.1. NCBI lineage: Eukaryota > Viridiplantae > Streptophyta > Pinopsida > Cupressales > Taxaceae > Torreya > Torreya grandis. Next base: position 676,548 of record JARHVA010003427.1, read on the forward strand.
CTAAATTTTACCTTATTTTTAAAATGTTCTCTACTTCACTTGAATCCTTACTCAGACAACAACTCAATTCTCCACACAAAATTCTATATCACCAGCCTTTTAATCTAGAAACCATCACCTTGGTCTCCACTATATATAGATTATTCATGATTATTATGATCACAACTTTACTTTTTATCCAAAACACATGAATTCATCCTTAATACATCTAAAATGGGTCATATTTAATCACAACCTTCTTTTAAATAGACATAAGTCACCTTTTTAGGTCTTATGAAGACCCATTCACCTCTTTGACACTTCCCCAATAAAAGTAAGAACAAAATAATAATTAAAAATACATGGATCCATGGAAACTAATATATAGGTCCACCTTAATTTATAAAAACCATTAAACCGACCTTCATCTAAATCTCAATTCATTCAAACAACATTTTGTTTACACAACCACCATGAACAAACAATTGGTCACCTTTTGAGCCTTTGATCATACTAAATATGAATGATCAAACCTTAATAATCCATAAATATGGTCCTAATGGAGTTTATAACACTCTTTGATAGTTATCTCATCTTTAGACATCAAAATACCATCAAGAACAACTCAATTACCATTCTCGGGTTACTTGCAGAGCATGAATGAACACAGTCAAATTTGGAGCATAATAACTTTTACTATTTAAACATTTAGACCTTAAAATGAATATTTACATATGTGCTTTGAATTCCTATACAAATTTTATTTTTACACCATGGTCAAATTTTGTATATATAAAAAGTTATAGAACAAAAACTATAGACTAGTCTTTCCCTCATAAATTTGAATATTTGAATTCCAACAGTCACTAAGCAACTTCTTAAACTTCAAACAGTTGTCATCATCTCACTACTTCTTGATAGTTTGAAATAAATGTGATCTATAAATATCTTGGAAATAAATTTGTATTTAACTCACAATGTTCCATTATCTAATTGTTAAAACTTTAACATGTTGACCTCATCTTGTACACCTTCACAATATTGACTGAATGTGCACCGCCGATCTCTGTGGATGACCAAGTTCTTATCTTACAGTGTTCATTATTAGATCTTGCTCAAAAATATTAAAATTATGACACTTGTGACCCTCATGTGTTTTTTGATAAATTTACTAATATTCCATGCACCTTTTCCACTTGGTAGTCCCATATGCTTTATTGACTCTTTGACTTATCCCACACCATTGATCTTCATTAGTATGAACCGCCGCTCACCATTGATATTTTGTCAAACTAGCAAGCTTGTGACACTTGTCACCTATACATACAACCTTTTATAGGTTATCTTCATGTGCACTATTCACCTCAATGTGTATGATTAAATGCTTATTATTGGATCTTCTAGACCAATGACCTCAAACTTTAACATGGTTAATCTTGATAGTCTCTGACCCATCATATTCTATTAGAGCAACTTTGAAGCTTTATGACTTGCACTATAAAACACTTAAAGACTCCAAATTTTTATGGTAACTTCTTATCACTATAGAAAAAATATCCATGTAATTATTTGACCAATATTGACTTTATTCATACCTAAAATAGATGAACAAACCTGATAGTTCATTCATATTTACATGATGTGTAGTGATGGTCTAGCTAAGTATAGAAACTTCATGAACTTATGTCTGAAAGGCCAACATTACACATGCATATCTTTTATTTCACTCAATTTCATGTCATAAAACTTGGACCATATCAACTTGAGACTAGTTTGATAACACCCATATGCCTGACTCCCCCTGACTCATCTGTACATTGTAATGGTGATGTCAACATATTGTTGACTCAATTTTTTTTACCACTAGACTCAAAATGTCTAAATAAAAAATATGAAATACCAAATGAAATCCACTCATGTACATAATAATTCAAATCATATAATACCTCTTGCATAGCCTCAAATCACCAAACTCATCCCTAAACATATTTAACCATGCCAAAACTAAAGATAAACCAAGCCTACCTCAAGCATACTATGACAAGCACACTTCACAGTATGTTATTGATACTTAGACTATCAAGAAACTTCAACCACTCACTTGGACACCTCCATGACATCACTAAAAACTCTCCAATAATAATAAGGTGAATATGTTGGCACATAGTCTAAAGAGTGTTCCTCTAATTAAACATATCACCTATAAATTACGTAATGAGTACTAGGGTCATATAGATCAAAGGATTTTATATATTCAAAATAAACAATAAAAAAATCATGATTAACCTTCTTATCCATGGTTATACAGTTTTCATCATAAATAAATTCTCATGATTGAGTGCTAAACACATGAAAATTATAAAAATTTGGATTTTCTTCTATATAAGCCTCATCTTGTGTCAAAATTTAAAAAGTTCAATGATTAGTGTGTGTAAAAACATGAGCTTGAGGGAGTTAGTTTCCTGTTAGTATGAAATTAAAATGAAATGCAAACAGCCTAAAATCTATGTGCATGTCCTCACATTACAAAATAACAAGAAAGAGCATAAACAAGCATAATAGAAGATAAACAACATAGTTTGGACTTTGGATTTATTTCTATTTATAGAATACAATTTTACTTATCCTAGATATAGAGCTTGAGTTCTTTGTAAATGTCATAGTGTCATTACAATAATGTCTCCCCTTGCACTATGTGTGTTTTGATTGAGAAATTTAATAACTTGGTGAGGATTTTATTGGAGTTTTGGAAAACTAAATTTTAAAAAAAAAAAATTCAAATAAGAGGGAGGTCTCCTCCATTTTTAGCCATTGATCCATGATGAATATCTATGGTTGAGAATTAATCATAATCCTCATAAATTTTAGTGGATGAATTTGTAAAAAATTCCATTAACGGAAGCATGAAGTATGTAAGGGTTTTAAATTATGAATGTATTATGTAAAAGGTTTGTAATAACATGTTGAGTGTGTAAGAGAATGGTATACCTTTTGCTTTCACACTTGCCTTGATGATGTCATATTTGGTGAGGTAATAAACCAAATTTGATTTTAAAAATTAAAAAATTACAAAGAGATATCAAATTTACCATTAGAGGAAAATTTGGACTAATTAACAAGGGTAGATTATCCATAGGAATTAATATGAATTCTAAAATGTTTTTCTATCTATAAAACATTTTATTTAATTATCAGTCAGTAACATTTGCAAAATGTCAAATTGATTCAGGGCATTTTTTATAGTTTCAATGTTTTGTTATATTGCATTGGACTAATTAGGGATGTTTTATTTAAATTTGGACATGACAATGATGAAATTAGAGAGTCTACATTTTTAACCTATTAGAAAGGATGTTTTGAGATAAAGATGAAGTAACATATTTCAAAATAGTTAAATAGTCATTATAATTATTTAACAATGGTGTCTTCACATTTTAATTATTCTTGTTCAATTTATCAAGAAAAAGGTTTGCAATGATACCCCAAGTGATGTTTAGATGCCTAGGGAGCCCACTCAAGGAGTGGCCAAGAAATATTTTTTTGGATGGGTCTTAAAAAGGAAGAAAATGATGTTTTATTTATAGAAGATACAAATAAATAAATATTATAGCCTAAAATGATACTAAAATTAGATAAAGGATCAATAAACATGACTCTTTGAAAATAGAATGAAGGAATGGGAGGCTGGATGTAAAAATTTAAATTTGAAGGTATAAATTGACCCATAGCGGTGAAAATAGTTTATTTTAACCCTCCCTATTTAGTAATCCTTATTATGATTTTCATTCATGATCAGTTTGAGTTTTATGACATTCATTCCTCAACACATGCATACAAGCGGTATGAGAGCATAGACGACCACTAGGAAGTAAACATTTGGTGAGGAGTTAATTTTTTTCTCTTCTTTTAATTCCATAAATGCTACATAGAATAGGACAAATGGTGATCTCACCATTTGAATAAAACATGAAAATGATAGGATTACCTTTGTAAAATTCATGAATGTGATGAAAATGGTGGTAGCACCCAAAAAATTAGTGATATCATCCATTAAATTGGTATTATCAAAAAAGGTAAAAAACACCAAAAAAATGGGATTGATAACAAAAAGGTGGAAATAACCTAAATGGCAAGAGTTTACAACTAAAGAAGGGGAACACCCTAAAAAATGTTGATATCATATAGGAAAATAATAGGAACATTATTAGTGAATTAATTTTTCTAAAAATGATGGAAATGTCATGAGAAATAGTGGGAACATCTTGTTAAATGATAGGAATGTTTAATAAATGGTGCTATCACTAGAATATGGCAAGATCATAAAATGTGTATCTATATGAAGATTAGAAGAAGTATTTGGCTTGACTAAACTTTTATTCGATTGATTAGAGTGGTTTATTGATGCTTTAAAAGAGAATGCAAGTAATGTATTACTTTCTATAGTGTGATTGTCTAGACATATAGATTTGACTATGTGATCTAACATTTTTTATATTTTAGTAGAAATTACTAGTGTTGATAGCACATGAGCACCAATCATAGTGTTTACATTATCATAAAATTTATACTGAAGAGGTCATGGCACTTATAAATTCTATTGGTTTGCTTCATATAGAACAAATTCTAGTGATTAGAGTAGATAGGGATTTTATCTATGCATTGGTTGAGCATTAACACTTAGAGACTAGAACTTTCCATATGCTTAATGGAGAGGTGACTATGGCATTACATGATGTCTAGCACAATATGTGCATTCCTATTTTCAAACAAGTTATTCGTTAGTTATGTTAGAAATGATGAGAAGGTTTGGAGGATATAATTTACATCATAGACATTATGATATATGAGGGTGTTGTAGACATATATTCATTATAGGTTGATTAAATTTTTTTATAGGTTATAATAATAATACTTTTTGTTAGTGAGATCTTGTTTCCTAACAATAATGACCATTAATTTCATATGGGTCTAGGCAGGGTAGTCTAGGACATGATTATTTACACTTCATGCCTTTTTTGGGACCTTATGATATTAGATCAAATATACAAATATTTACACATGGTGGCCTATTAGTGTGGTAGGAATATTGGGCCATTCAAATTTATTCAGGTCTAAGCTTGGGAGTACATTTAATTTTAGAATGTAGTGGGGTAGAGATGACAATGAGGTGTAGAAGAACCACTTGATTATAGATAGTACCTAATAAGAGGTAGCTAACATGGACATATAAGGGACCTAACATTTTATTAATAGACTGTAGGTGAGATGGTATATATATATATATATATATATATATATATATATATATATATATATATGAAATTTGGCATTGCTATATACAAATTTAGTTTGGATGTTATATATATATATATATATATGAAATTTTGCATTGCTATATACAAATTTAGTTTGGATGTCTAGAGGATAGTTCTTGGATGCACTATATGATTACACCTTGCTATATCACATGGGGCATGATTTCACTATGGGAAAGTGTCGACCTGATTAGGATTAGAGATAGTTTAGAATATAATAGGATGTTGTTGATGGGCCTAATTATTTTACATGCATGATGCATAATATGAGTCAATAGGGATGAGCCATTCCTAGGAATGAGGCGGTTCAGATATTTATGATAGTGCATCCAGTTACATGGGATATGTTAGAGGAGGAGTGGCTAAAGGAATTATAGGATCATGTATAACCTATTGGTAAAAATTTAGAATGGTCATATGGATAAGCCCTAGGCCACCAAGGGCATGTGTACTAAGACAACAAGTGTATCATGTGACCTAATAGCCAAGGTAGTAGCAAAGAGGTGCTAGGCCAGCTCAAAGATAGCTAAAGTGATAGAAAAAAGGATAGGTGCATAGACAAAGGCTGGTACATATGGTATTATACATACATGTACCTATTAAACAAGTGAGACATGTAACAGTTTAATAGGATAACCCTACAAACATTGATTCAAGAT
>JARHVA010003427.1:685000-747500 GCA_037957365.1 Torreya grandis
AAGAGTGTGACAAATTATGAAAAGGGGGAAATGGCAAAAGAAGGCAGAAATGGCTAAGTTGACCTTAGATTCCCCATGCAAATAAAATGTCTACATAGTCCATCATGGAACTTGTGTTGATGTATTTCTACAAATAATGAGACTGAATAAAAAATGATGATAAAAATAAGAATAAAACTATTAGAGAATCAATGTAGAAATGGCTCAAATAATAATGAGTGTAGTATAATTAAATTGTAAAATAATGAGAGCATGAAATAATTGGGTCATAAAATGGAAAGATCATGGAATAATTTGCTCAAAAAATGGAAAGAACTTGGAATAATTAGCTCAAAAAATTGAGAGTATGGAATAATTGCCTCACAAAATGGTGAGATCATGGAATAATGATAGTAATAAATATCAAAAGCAAGGGTGATGAAAATCTGAGTGATGGATATAATGGACATAACAATTGAGATGACACGAGATACCCGATGTAACCAAGCACTACCTACATAGTTTATGTGGGCCTCAAACTAATGTAGTTATTTGAAGAAATGGCATTTTAATGGAGATTTGATTATAATTACTATTAGTAAATGAAACATACCATCTAAAGACATAGTTAAACACCTAGGGGAATGAGATTATTAGAATTAGAAAGATGATCCTATTTTTATGAAAAGTCATGATTGGATAAGAGATATCCCATTAGTGATATATTCAAATTAAAATTGGGTTTTATCCATGTCACACTTAAATATTTTCACCCAAAAAATAACCAAAAAGAATATTTCACTGGAAAATTGGATGATAATAAAATGTACAAATATTTTGTGAATTTATATTTCTTTTTAGGATTTTATAATTTTTCATTGTTTAGGATTTTTAAAAAATTTGATGTTTTTGGGTTTTTTTTTAATTTTATATAGAAGGGTAATTTGAAAGTAGGATGTATTAGGAGATATAAAAAAAATTACTTGAAAATGTCTAGCAAGCAAAGAAAAATCATGGGTAGGGGCTCAATAGAAAATCAAGATGTAAAATGACTACTAGTCAACACCAAATCAAGACTTGAATGAAGTGATGTGGAATGATAAAAATGATTATTAAAAAGTTAAATTATGTTGTTTCAAAGACTACCAAATAGGGAAATCAGGCTTGAATAAAATATATTTTGGTATTTTTTTGAAAATATGTTTTAAGGATGACCAAATATGAACTTCTTATTGAACTATCTTCATAATCCACCTATAGTACATACATGTCATAATCAATATTAGGATGAAAATAGGACACATGAAAATGAGAAATATTGACTAAAGAATGGAAAATAGAATGAAGGGGAATAGTAAATGATACATAAGGTGTACCCCCAATTAGGGGATCTCATATAAAATGTTCAAACAAATCCAGTATAGAAGTGTCATAGATGCATAATGTTCATGGGTTAAACTAGGTCTTTTCCATCTGGTGTAGCCAAATCGTATGCTCCAAAACCATAGTTTGCTATGATAATTAATGGACCCAATATATTAATCTCAAAATTTCCTTTATTTCATATCTTTCATTTTCACTTTTTTATTCTCTTTCAATACAATATCACCAACCTCAAAATATTTAAAAATGATGTGTTTCTTATAAATACAACGTAGTTGATTCGAATATTCTTTAAGATTGCTCACTATGGACAGCTATCTATCATCCATGAGTTTCAAAACTTGTATCTAGGCTAATATGTCTTCCTCATATTTAATTATTCCATGTAATGAAATACATAAAGATGGCAAATTGATCTCAATAGGTAAGATAACTTCATATCCAAAGACTAGTGAATAGGGTGTTGCTTCTGTATGCATGTGATTATTGGGATGGTAAGCCCATAAAGTAGGAAATAATTATAAATTCAAATCATGGATATAATCATTGATGATATTATTAATAATTATGATAATAGTCTTACTAGATGCCTCATCTTGGCCATTACTTTGATGGTAATAAGGAGTTGACCATATGTGTTTGACTAGAAACTATGTACATAGGATTTTTACCTCCATTATCTTGACTGACTTTCCATTATTAGTTATAATGGTATATGTAATACCATACCATCAAATGAAATTATTTATAATGAATTTTTTATATTGTAAAAAAATTACACATGCCTATACATCTGAAGATGAAAACCCCAAAAAATCAGCCAAAAAGGCCACTAGTCAAAATATGTAAACCAGTACCAATCTCAAAAAATATTTATATAATATAGAATGACACATCACTATGACATCAAAAACAAAAAAACAATAACAACAATAACAAAGAGAAAAAAGAGAACAACATTTAATAATCATCCTCAATAAGGATGACCAATAGACATCATATTAGGAATTATGATCCTCATCACACTACATTCCCATAGCCCATAACCATGAATATGTTCCTATTGGGTAGGATCCACATGTGGGAGAAAGTGTTCAATTTTCCCAAGCATATCTTTCATATTATAATTTCTCACAAAATTAACTAGTTTCTTAATATATTTTAGGTTACCTTTATTAATCAGCTTTTCAAGCTTTAAAGTGGTCTCATTAAAACAATTATCAATAATATTAACATATTCAGTGTTTGATTAACTCACAATGTTAATATTAAAATTACCATTAATAGGGTTAATGGATACCATCACAACATATTCTAGTTAATAAGAAAAATAGAGGTAAACACTACTCCACTAGCCACCACCCCTTCATACCTAAGCTCTTCCTTATCATTGTACTCCAGTAGAGTAAGAGCACATCCCTATTATCAACCAACCAAGCATCCATCCTATTCTTATCTAAGGTAGAATACCCAACTGATCTAGCTACAAGGTCCTTAGCTTGATTAAAATAGGTTGACTTCATGGTTTCCCATTCATATTTATAAAGTTGTACTTCATCAATAGTATAATGGTTGATTCTCCAATCAAGAGGAGGGCCATTTAAAAACTTGTGTCTAACAAGTTATTACATGAGATCTTAAGCATGTCTAACCTCAAAACATTTTCCATCTCAGATTAATGGAATTTTAAGATGCAAGTAGATTTACAAAAAACCAATTATAGAGGAAACTTTAAAACTAAAATTAGTAAGCACCCTAGTTTTAAATTGAAAAACATCCAAATTTATTTGATTCCAAATGTATCATATGATTTAAGTAGAAAAAACTAACCAAAATTTGTGTAAATAATTATGGACCCTCTTTTTAGTATAAACATAACCAAAATCAATGTTTACCCACATAATATCACAACTAAACATGCAACTCCAAATTTTAAGACAATTGCCCTAAATTTTGGAAGCAAAAGGAAAATCAATAAAAGGTTTTCAATATTGTCAAATTCACCAAAAATCATATAATGGGGATGACCAAATGTAGATATTGAGATTATAGACCTAATAACAATATTATTATACAATAATAACCACTAAAAATTAAAAAAAAAATAGGTCCAAGGAAAGAGGCCCATTTCACTTGAAATTTAACAATCCATACGTAAAAGGGAAGACAAACATGCCACAAATGATTAAGACTAAAGGAATGGATTTTGGAGAAAGCAAATTTATCATATAGAATCTTAGTGGTTAATTCATAAAGATGTGGGATATTAATTCATTTAATGTTATCCCAAAATTCATCCTCCTCATCAAATACAACAACATTTATGGATGATAAGGAGCTTTAGATACTAGGGTGTAAGTCCTTCACTACAAAAAAGGAATTCAAAATATAGATTTAATTTCAAACTAAGATGCCCAACCATTATGAGATAAATGTACTTGAGGTTCTTTAGACACTTAGAGAACCAAATAAATTCTAAGAAATCCCATATTAATGTAATTGGCCATTTGTTAAAAGTAAGGTTACACCATATAGAACTATATACCTAAAACCTTGAACCCTAACTATTAAAAACTAAAGAGATAACAACCAAGTGTTAAACCATTTCCAAATCCTTCTAAATAGAATAAAAATAAGTGAGGCCATAAATTGAATAGAGAGTGTACTCACCAAAAGGTTATAAATATGAAATCCTTTCCACTTTGGTTTGCCTTTAGGTAAACCCATCAAATTATTATTCCTTATCAGTACCTTAGAAGAATCATCCCATTTCAAATCTCTAATGATCCATTTGGTACAAAGAGTGATACCTTGGATCTTAAAGTCATTCAAACTAAGGGCCCCATGTTTTTGGGTACATAGTAGATCTTTCACACTAGTATATGCCATTTGATATTACCCTTTCCATTAGACCAAAGGAAGTACCTAATGATTTTGTGAAATATGTTAATTTTAGATCTATTAAAGATCCATCAAGAGGCATAGTACATACTATATGAGGAAAGCACATTTTAGCAAACTTGAATTATTCATGAGAGCAAAAGAATATGACCCTACCACTCACCAATTTTGTTATTAATTTTCACATATAACCACTCCCACATTTGTTTCAAGTAGGGTGACAAGGAAAAGGGAATACCCAAGTATTTGACCAACTAATTCAGGCATTTCTAAACCCATCTAATCTCACCCAGCCAATCTAGCAATGTCTTCTCATCCAATCATGAATCATTTATGTAAGAATACTTTTGACATAGTGGAATATGTTGGTTGAATATTTTATCGATCAGTGTACTGATAAACAAAATAGGTCTGATCATCCAAAGCAGGAAGATTGGTCATCGAAATGTGTAGATTTACCACATCAAAAGGGGACTAATCTTTCCTCTCATCAAGGGGAGGTTACCTATATATATATATATATATATATATATATATATATATATATATATATATATATATATAAACAAAAAATAGTACTCAAGGGTAGGATAAGCCATCCATCTCTCTTTCTTTAGAGATGATGCATGCAAATCAAAGGAAAAATCTCAAGGGAAATGATAGAAAGCACTCCTCTTCTTCAAAAAGTACTATTCAACAAGCCACAAGAATACTCCTAGTAGTAATTGCAAAATGTAACCAAGGACGTAGTAACTAGCAAATTGAGATGTAGCACAAAGTCTCCACCTCAATTGTGCAAGAGTGAGATATGAAGGATAATGAGGGCACAAAGTCATCCCAAGGTCATTTACACATAAATAAAAAGAAAATACACTAAAAACAACTATGGGGGCACAAAGTCTCTCCACAGTTGGCTTTAGGACACCTTCCTGACAACTTTCACTAATTCTGCTTATTGAATTAAAGGAATAGAAAATATATTAAGGAAAAAGACATAAGAATAGTTTCCCCAACAAAAAAGATATCATAGCACAAAGTTTAAAAAGTCATTTGCTTTCTTATTCCAATAACAAAATCTGATCAACAATCTGAGCTCAAAGTCTCAGTAATGCCATTCAATTTGGGCAGAGTTTTGTTTTTGATCATCAGAGAGAGAGAGAGATATCCCCGCCACAATAAAAAGAGAGTCCATTGTATAGCCTCTTCAAGAAGGACTCAAGAATAATAATACATCATGTTGCATTGAATTTTGTTAAGAAGACATGCTAGAATTTAGGGGCATTTACCCATTTGCTTTTCTCAATGCAGAGAAACAGGTCACGCCATTGAATGTTTGCATCCTTCGATGTCCACCTAGTGATATGCTTCTAAAAACATATCTGATGCAAAAATGTTTCTGATCATTCCTCATCATTACTCCTTTTTTAGTTAATTGAATTAGGTCCTTGATTAAATTAGATGCTCTGTTCCTTAGTCACTTCCTGCTGCTCTTGGCCTTAAAGCCTTTGAATGCATTTGAGTCCATTTTAGGGTTAGGCCCCCCGCAAGGGTATCTTCCCTTTGGGTGGTCTTCAGATGGCTCTCAAGATTATTTTGGTAGGTCACTAAGTTCTTTGGCTTTTATTTAAGGTGTTTCAAAATCAACATCTATTTTAGGAACCTTGAAATTGACATTCGCGCACTCGTCACTATGTTTCCAACGGCTAGTTCAGTATTCTTCACTTTGACGTCTTCAGGGACATCACCCCTTGAAACTTCTTTAGATTTCCTATTTTTCATCCTCTCAAAGGAAAGGTGACCCTTTATCTTTGGGTAAGTGTCCTTTAATTTTCTAGTTGAGAGTCCCCCATAAGGGCACCTGCCCTTCGGGGACCTTCTATGGCCTTTTGTCTTCAGAGTCCTTCGGAGCTTTCCCGCGAACTTTTTTTGTGGACTTTTTCCTATATAATTTTTCCATGGACATTTTCCCATGGACAAAAAGTCTACAGATAAAAATTCTGGAAGAATTGTTTTGGCTGCCTTGTCTTTGGCCTTCAAAAATTCTTTCAGGCTTTCCTCCCGTAGCTTCTCCAAATTTCTTCAAACTTTTTGCCTGAAGGAATTCCTTTAGACAAAACTCAGAAAGAATTCATTTCTTTGCCTTAGTATTTTTCCTAAAGGAAATCCATTTGTCTTTTGGTCTTTTCAATTGGTCCATGTGCCTCCTTCCTGCCCTCTGCAAGGGTATTTGATCCTTTGTCTTTGGGGCAACCCCTTGAACCTAACAGTTGAACCAATCGATTGAACCAACTTTGGTTTAATGGTTCAATGGTTCACTCCCTTTAATCACTTTGAACCAAGATTATTTGAAAAAAAAGCCTCATTGAGCACGTTGAACCTTGAACCTTAAACCCGTTAAACCTTTGAACCAAAGTGGTTCAATGGTTCAACAGTTCAATGGTTCATTCCCTAAAAATGACTGTGTCAAAAACTTGTTCTTTTGATTGAACCTACCTATAGAAGCTTTTAAACCTACTAAACCTTGAACCTGTTGAACCTTTTTTCTTTCGAAGCTCTTTGATCTTTGTTGCACTGGTTAAACCTTTAAACTTGTCACTTGAACCGACTGATTAAACCAACTTTGGTTTAAAGTTTAATTGTTCAATCATTTCATTCTTTTTATTTGGGTAAGTCCTTTTGATCTTTTTGAACTAAATGCATTGAACCATTTAGTTGTTGAACCTGTGAACCCATTGAACCTTGAACCTGTTGAACCTTTGAACCAAAGTGGTTTAATGGTTCAACGGTTCAATGGTTCAAGCCTTCTTCTCTTTGATAAGTGTTTCAAAGACATTAAACCTTCAAGTGGTTTAAATTTTTCTATTGATGTTGAACCTTTAAACCTTGAACCTCGAACCCGTTGAACCTTTGAACCAAAGTGGTTCAATGGTTCATTGGTTCAATCAATTCAATCCTTTCTTAGAAGCTTGCTGATGAACTCTTTTGGTTGAGCTTTGTCATTGAACCAACTTTGAAATCACCTAAGTGTTGAGAGCTTGCTTCTTTCCTGTAGAGTCCATAGAAATCAACCTGTGAAGTCCATTGAACTTGGCCTACAGAGTTTGTAGATTTTAGCCTACAGAGTCCATAGATTCTAGCCTATAGAGTCCATAGATTCAAGCATGTAGAGTCTGTAGATTCTAAGAATCTTGAAAAATAAGAAATTTGAATGCTCAGAACAAATTTTGAAAAGGGAAGAGACAATTTTGGTCTGTAGGACCAAAATAGTTCAAATGTTGTCCCAAAAATGAGTGATACTTTTGGGGGACAACAACTGGCTCTAGTTGGGGAACTTCTATTAATTATAAAAAAAATTGAAGGGAGTAGAATCCAGAATCTCTAGTGTCTTCATGTGTACCATTGGGTTGCAGAGTCATGTTACCCAAAAATGAAAGGCATCAAAAATGGAAACAAATAGAACAAAACATAATTAAAAACTATATAAATATACATATGTATAGATATAATGATCTGATACTTCAAGAGTTGAAGTGATTCAAAAGCTGCCCATTGTGAGACAATGAAAATGATGTGCCATCTTGATAAACTAGTAGGAAACCATTTTGTCCCCAAAAATGTTGACAAGTAAATGGAACTCTCCACCAGGAAACCAATTTTCTATGTCTTCCTCTTGGCTTTTTCTTCTTCTTTCCCCATGGTAGGATGTGGTCTTCAAACTGAAAACCATAACTCCTTACTCTATCTATGAAGAGTTCCTTTTGCTAACTTCAAAATGTAGTAGTATGGTCCACAATCATAACTTGTTATTCTATTGGTTCAGTCCAGCACATGCTTTAGTTGTCAGCATCAAACTCTTGACAAACTATTAGATCAACATCTCCTTTGGTGTGAAGGAGTTTGAACTCTTCTCCTTGAGCAGTTTTCAATCCGAGCAATAGAGATCTACATCTAGATGTGGAAGAATTGCTGCTATCAGATTTCAAGATCCAAGCATCATCAAAATTTGATCTTCTAACAAATTTCTCTTCATGGGAGATGGAAGATCCTTCTTGATTTGTACTGTGCCCTACCAATTTTTTTGATGCTTTATTTGGATGAAGTCTTGGATTGCCAGCTACGGGACTTTCATCAGCTGAGACATGAGCATCCTCTGTGGTCAAAAAGTAATTACCCCTACTTGAAGGCTTAAACAAAATTTGATCTATAGGGGCTGACATTTGGGTGACCACAATTTTTTCCTCAGACAGGTCCACACTTAGTTTTCCACCAATGTTTAATTACTCAATATTGGCTTGCATGGATTTAAACTCAGTCATCTAAATTTTGGATTTCTTGACATGATTAATCATGGAAAATGATTGAGATGGACTTGGAAGAGAGGATGGAAGTTCATCTTTTTGGTTTTTTGGAGGGGGAGGACTGATTTATGAATTTGAAGTAGAAGGTGCAGAGATGTTTGATGTACTTACTTCTTTGGAAATCAGCAGGTCATTTAACTTGAAAGGAAGAGGGGTTCTCTGCTCAGTAATTGAAATTGCTAGTTGGGGTCACTCCTCTATCTTCTCTTTGTTAGCCTATTAGGCTAATTGATTCTCAGACCTGGTGAATACTACGTATGATCCTTTGACTGCTTCACCTTCACTTCTGGGTTCATCTAAAAAATTCATGAAACTAATGTGGGAGTCACCAGTTGATTCTTGTAGATCCTCCCTGAAGAGATCAATGCCATGTTCTTGCTCGAACTCAGGTTGGAAATAGGAAACATGTTCTATTTCTAGATATCTAACTACTAAGTTGGTTGGAGGTACTTCAAGGGCAAGGTTCCTCTATGGGGGATGAAGATGATTTGGTTGCCCTTGACTTCTGGCAGCATTACTTTGATATGGCTAATTAGGGAATGTCCTCCTTAGTATATCTTTAAATAGAGGAGTAGAAGACATACCTTGTACCTTTGCCTTTTCAAGGCTAGCAATTCATTTTCTAGCTTTTGTATCATTGGGTCAGTGGTGACTGTGGGTGAGTATTCAAAAGATGAAGAGGGTTTGCCTCTATTTAGGTCTTTTCTTATCTTTCTTACCAAGATAAGGTCATCTTATACCTCAATATCCAAGTCTTTAGTAGTAGCAAGGTCTATGTGGCTAGCTCATCTTAGTAGAAAACTCACTTCAGGTAGTTGTGAGTTGATGAAGAAGCATTTGAGGTTCTGAGGTGTCGGCTAGGTAACCATGGGAATCTTGTGCCTCAGCTTGTCAAACCTAGAAATAAAATCCCTCATAGACTCATGAGGATCTTTCTTCATCTAAGTGAGCTAGATTAGTAAGGCATGTGCATCTTCTATGGTCTTGAACCTTGCTTTGAACTTGGCTTTAAGTGTATCCCAATCAGCCACTGATCTAGCTTGTAGATGGTAAAACTAGTCTATAGTAGCACCTTGTAGTGTCTCTACAAATAGTCTAACTACCACATCTTCAAATTCCACTCCAATTACACCATAGGCTATGTTGAAGGCTATAATGTGTTCATCAGGATGAACTTTCCAATCACCATAGAACTTGGAGAAATTCTTCCTTGAATTACATGGGAGTTCATGCAGAGGTTGTTTCAAGTTGAGTGGGCCAAAAGAGTTACCCCAGGGGCTTTGAATTGCCATGATTTAATTAATAAAAATAGAGATAAAAAATCTAGATGGAGTGGCCAGATTGTAGAACAAAAATGGAAAAAGACTAGCTCTACTTCAGCTTGAGGCTTCAAACTATGCACTCTTTCCCAGCAGCTCTAGTTTTATAGACCAGATAATATAATGGAGATGGAAGAAGATGGTAGGGCTATAATGATAATGGGTAAGACATGGAATAGAGTCACCAAAATATGTAATGGATAAGGGTATAATGGTAATGGGTAAGACACATGTGATGTTTGAATTTGAAAATTGAGGTTCCAAAATGTATAAAATTACTGTGTCCCCATTAGAGTCTCCAAAAAATTGTTGGTTGAATATTTTGTCGATCAACATACTGATAAACAAAATAGGTCTGATCATCCAAAGTAGGAAGATTTATCATCCAAATGTGTAGATTTACCACATCAAAAGGGGACTAATATTTCCTCTCATCAAGGGGAGGTTCCATATATATATATATATATATATATATATATATATATATATAGAAAATAATACTCAAGGGTAGGATAAACCATCCATCTCTCTTTCTTCAGAGATGATGCATGTAAATCAAAGGAAAAATCTCAAGGGAAATGATAGAAAGCACTCCTCTTCTTTTAGAAGTACTATTCATCAAACCACAAGAATACTCCTAGTAGTAATTGCAAATGTAACCAAGGATGTAGTAACCAACAGATTGAGATGTAGCATAAAGTCTCCACCTCAATTGTGCAAGAGTGCGATACGAAGAATAATGAGGGCACAAAGTTGTCCCAAGGTCCTTTACATAGAAATAAAAATAAAACACACTAAAGCCAATTGTGGGGGCACAAAGTCTCTCCACAGTTGGCTTCAAGACACCTTCCTGACAACTTTCACTAATTCTACTTATTGAATTAAAGGAACAAAAAATATATTAAGGAAAAAGACATAAGAACAGTTTCCCCAACAATAAAGATATCATAGCACAAAGTCTAAAAAGTCACTTGCTTTCTTATTCTAATAACAAAATATGATCAACAATCTGAGCTCAAAGTCTCAGTAATGCCTTTTAATTTGGGTAGAGTTTTGTTTTTGATCATCAGAGAGAGAGAGAGATATCCCTAACACAATAACAAGAAAGTCCCTTATATAGCCTCTTTAAGTAGGACTCAAGATCAGTAATACATCATGTTGTATTGAATTTTATTAAGAAGACATGCTAGAATTTAGGGGTATTTACACATTTACTTTTCTTAATGCAGAGAAATGGGTCATGCCATTGAATGTTTACATCCTTCAATGTCCACTTGGTGATATGCTTCTAGAAACATATCCGATGCGTAAATGTTTTTGATCCTTCCTCATCATTTCTCCTTTTTTGGTTAATTAAATTGAGTCCTTGATTCAATTTGATGATCTATTCCTTAGTCGCTTCCTACTGGTCTTGGCCTTAAAGATTTTGAATGCATTAAGGTCCATTTTGGGGTCAAGAAGAGCCCCCCATAAGGGTACCTACCCTTCAAGTGGTCTTTAAATGGCTCTTGGGCTTCTTTTGGTAGGTTTCTAAGTTCTTTGGCTTTTCTTTAAGGCTTTTCAAAATCAATAGCTATTTTACAAACCTTGAAATTGATGTTCACACACCTGTCACTACATTTCCAATGGCTAGTTCATTGTTCTTGACTTTGACATCTTCCAGCACATCACCCCTTGAACCTTATTCAGCTTTCATATTTTGCATCCTCCCAAAGGGAAGGTGATCCTTAAACTTTAGGGATGTGTCCCTTAATTTGGCAGCTGAGAGTCCCCCACAAGGGCACCTACCCTTTGGGGTCCTTTGGCAGCCTTTTATCTTCAGAGCTTTCCCATAGACTTTTTCCATGGACATTTTCTAGTGGACTTTTCCTACAGACTTTTTCCACAGACATTTTCCTATGGACATTTTCCCATTGAATTTTTTTGCAGACATTTTCTCATCGACAAAAAGTCTGCAGACAATTTCTCACGGACAAAAAGTCTGCAAGAATTGTTTTGGCTACCTTGTCTTTGGCCTTCAAAAATTCTTTCAGGATTTCCTCCCATAGCTTCTCTAAATTTATTTAGACTTTTTGTCCAAAGGAATTCCTTTAGATAAAAGCCTGAAAGAATTCATTTCTTTGCCTTAGTCTTTTTCCTGAAGGAAATCCCTTTGTCTTTTAGTCTTTTCAATTGGTCCACGTGCCTCCTTCCTACCCTCTGTAAGGGTATCTGATCCTTTGTCTTTGGGGCAACCCCTTCAACCTACCATTTGAGCCAACTTTGGTTCAATGATTCAATGGTTCATTCCCTATGACCGTTTTAATCCAAGATTCTTTGAAAAAATAGCCTCATTGAACCCATTGAACCTTGAACCTTGAACCCATTGAACCTTTGAACCAAAGTGGTTCAATGGTCCAACAGTGCAATGGTTCATTTCCTAAAAATGACTAAGTGTCAAAAACATGTTCTTTTGATTGAACCTACCTATAGAAGCTTTTAAACCTACTCAACCTTGAACACATTGAACCTTTGTTCTTTTTAAGCTCTTTGATCTTTGTCACACTAGTTTAACCTTTGAGCCTGTCGCTTGAAATGACCGATTGAACCAACTTTAGTTCAAAGTTCAATGGTTTAATTAGTTCATTCTTTTTATTTGGGTAATTCCTTTTGATATTTTTGAACTAAACACTTTGAACTATTTGGTCATTGAACCTGTTAACCCATTGAACCTTTGAACCAAAGTGGTTCAATGGTTCAACAGTTCAATGGTTCAAGCCTTCATCTCTTTGATAAGTGTTTTGAAGCTATTAAACCTTGAAGCAGTTGAACTTTTGCTACTAATGTTGAACCTTTGAACCTTAAACCTTAAACTCATTAAACCTTTGAACCAAAGTGGTTCAATGGTTCATTGGTTCAATCGGTTTAATCCTTGCTTAGAAGCTTGCTAATGAACTCTTTTAGTTGAGCTTTGTCGTTAAACCAACTTTGAAATCACCTAAGTGTTTAGAGCTTTCTTCTTTCCTACAAAGTCCATAGAAATCAACCTGTGAAGTCTATTGAGCTTAGCCTGTAGAGTCCTTAGATTTTCCTTTCTATAGAGTCCATAGATTCAAGCCTGTAGAGTCCATAGATTCTAGCCTGCAGTGTCCGTAGATTCTAGCTTCAGAGTCCATAGATTCAAGCCTGTAGAGTATGTAGATTCTAAGAAGCTTGAAAAATGAGGAATTTGAATGCTTAGAACAAATTTTGAAAAGGGAAGAGATAATTTTGGTTTGTAAGACCAAAATAATTAAAATATTGTCCCAAAAATGAGTGATACTTTTGGGGGACAATAGAATATAAAAAAATATAAATAATGTTAGAAATATGTTATAAGTTATCATTCTTAATCCTAGAGTGGTATCATCAGAAAAATGACATCAATCAATTTAGAGTCATTAATAAATGAACCACCTCTATCTCAAGGACCAATAATAATATTTGTCAATAAGTAGTGCATAGATTTAGCCATCAAAATAAATAAGGATGCATTAGGCGGGACTAAATTTCTAATTGATTGTTATATCTCAATATAATTAATAAATTCCCCATTAACTTGATGGACAACATAAGCATCCTTGAATAAGGCATTCAATATTTGGTAAAAACTATCTTGAAATCCAAAGGATTTCAACATCAGATCAATGAATGTCTACTAAATTCTATCATAGGATTTTTCAAAGTCAATTAAGATTATTACAATATGTTAACTAGAGTCATGATCCCAATTCAATAATTCTTATCTAGATAATAAGTTATCTCAGATATATCTACCTTCAAAAAATATTGTCTGGGTTTCTAAAAAAATGAAAATATAGTAGAAAATAAATTATCCTAGTCATAATTTTAGCCAATATTTTGTAAGATACATTCAATAGAGTGATTGGAATATATTTCTTAACATAGGTTTTCTCTCCATCCTTTGGGATGAGTTTGACAACTCCTATATTTATATCTAGACTTAAAGATCCACCCTTAATGGCCTCCCTATAAAAACCAAGGTAGTCAAGTGTAATATAGTCCTTATTAGATTTATAAAACTCAGTAGGGATTCCATAAATCCATGGGGCTTTGTCTTCTTTCAAATAATTAATTATAGCTTTTATCTAATCCAAGGAAATTTCACTATCAAGGAAATCAAGTTGTTTGTGGGACACTTTTTAAGGAATACAATTAGTATAAATATAGCTATTAATCTCAATTTGATGATTTAATCCATTATATGAAAAGATATTGGAGTAGAAAGAGAAAAAATCTTGTTTCAATTTAGTCTTATCACTAGACACAAAGCCACCACAATCAATCGTATGGATCTTATTTCTACAATGCTTAATTTTAACTAATTAAAGAACAATTTTGATCCTTTGTCTACCAACTTGAGCTAATTTAGTGTAGATCTAACCTAAGCACCTCTATATATGAAAATTTGGTATTGTCTTAGATGATGCTTAAACATAGAAATCTTGTCAAGAAGGAGAATATTATTAGGATGATTTTATAGGGTATTTTTGGAGATAATTAACTTTTTTTGGGTAATATGAGTAATTTATGACTCATCTTAGCCTTATGTTGAACATATGTTTAGGTAAATTTATTACACAAATACATACCTCTATTCCACTTGTTAATATTAGAGGTGTCCACTGTAAACTTGCTAATATTCTATAAACAACAAATACCACCACTAAATTCAAGTTATTTTAAGAGGGATATATTGAAACTATAAAGGCATTTCTAGTTAGAAGTACCCAACTCTAGGTGAATGTCTAAGAAGATAATAATCTCACTGGGGCGGTGATCCGTTATGGTGAAAGGTATTACCTTTAATAAGTTACTATTCTCTTCGTATTATGTTTTAAATATGTTATTATTAAAAAATAAAATGTCAAGCCTATAATACACCCTATTAATATTAACCTAGTTATAGCACCATGTAAACCAAATGATTTTGCTATACCTTTTACCCTAGTTAATAAGATCATAGATCTTGTGAATATGCTTGAGATTCAACTAGAAATATGTTCATTACCTTTCCAAGCATGTGTCTCACCACCATGCATATCCTCTTTCTCGTTAACCATGTTAAAATCCCCCTCCCCCCATAATCTAATGGATGTCTTTTATATTAGATGTTAGCCAATTCCAAAAATCATACCTTCTCTATAATCATTAGGAGCATAGACATAAGAAACACAAAAATGTTTTGTTATTATTTTTGATGATAATAAACACTACTCTATGACATGAGGATGAGCCATACTCCTCCACAACACCCCTGCCCACCCACCACTTAGAATTTACTAGAATTGAATATCCACCTTTCCCTTTAGAGTGATATGTAGAGAAAAGGGAAGAATTTGGAAAAATAAATTTGAGCATTGAGTTCAACTTATAAGCAAGTACCTTAACTTCTTGAAGAATTATAAATTCAATATCATCCCTTAGATTCTTGAATTGTCTAATAATAGGTTTACGATCAGGGGATCAAGGCCCCTCAAATTTTAGTTGATAATATTCATAATTAAGGAATGGTATACCTTTACACAATATAGGCCTTATATCCTCCTTTATTCTAATATAATCATGTGAATAATTGAGGCATCTTATACTCTTTAGATCTCTTCTTAGTATCATAAACATATCCTTGAGATCTCTTAGGTTTCATACCATTCTCCTCGAGGGGTGAACCTTGAAAGGGTTCATAATTAGATTTAATAATCAACCTTTTTACATTACTTGTAGGATTTCCAACTAGAAGGGAGTGAGAATCCATTGGATTCAGTGAAATATCTTCCTCTTTTGGGTCATCATGTTTAATAATAGAACTAGGGGCTAGAGAAATAATTATAGGGACCATCTCATTACTTATACCTTTTGATTCTAAAAACAAGGGACTAGGGGTATGTGTATCCTTTCTAGAGGTTTATCCAAAATAATTATGTATTCATATGAAATTCAACCTTTACAGAACATATTAACTTTAATTATAATATAACACTAATCACATTGGGTCAACAAGGACACAGGGACATAATCCATGTTCTCTAAATGTGGTCCAAAAAATTCCTTACTATCACTATATAGAATAGATCATTCTAAAACCTCCCCCACATCCAAAGTGGGAGCATCAACTAGAGTGGAAGAAGTGTTTAATTCACCCATAAACATCTTAAATTCAATCTCTATATCTTACTCGATAGAGGGTGATAGGCCTTTATTAGGACCCAAGTAAAAAATTAGTTTCTCTCCTAAAAAAATCTTCCATAAGGGTTGAGGAAATATTATCAATATCATCACTATTAAATGGAAGAGGCTCACTCTAGACATTTTGATCAACATTATAGGTTTAACCAACAACAAACATTTTTTTAAGGTGTCCATCCTTTTTACAATAAAAAGGAATCATGAACTCCAAAATCTTTGATGGAATAGGTGTAGGACTCTCCTTTGATATTAAATATTAGTGTTTTTGGGAAGACTTATAACATATCCAAGGATATAAGGAATCTAGCTTGCATATGCTCTAGGGATATTCTCATGACTTTAATCCTTGAGAATTCCCATAAGGGTTTAAGAGCTTGGTGTAGAAAATTCCAATGTTTTATAGGAACATCTCTAATATATACCAATATTGGAATATATTTGAAGGAAATATCATTATATTCCACCTTAGTTTTCTAAGGAACTACCTTGATCATTGACTGACTGAGATTACATAGGGACTTACTAGTAACACATCTTTGTATATTAGAATTTTTGAACAGAGTCGTAAACACTCCCTTTTGAAATAATCTACAATAATAAATATATATAGCCATTTTTTTCCCACATAGAGTTAATCCAATTGTCAAATAAATTTATTTAAGGCAAGGAATTCCTATTCAAATGTATAAAAAGTACCCTAATATTCATTAATCAAGACTATCCCAACTGTAAAACTCTATCCATAAATTCATTAGGATATAAAGACAAGTTCTTCTTAGACTAAGTGGCTTAACACATTTGATTGGATAATGTTCATGAGCTCACCATATGGATTATAGTATTCCACAACCTCCCACACATCCAAGGAGAGAGTGTTAGCTAGAGGGGAAGAAGTGTTGAATTCACCCGTAAACATCTTAAACTCAATTTCTCTATCTTGCTCGATAGAGGGTGATAGTCCTTTATTAGGGTACAAGTCAAATAAGGGATTATCTCTCATTAAAAACTCTTCTATGGGGGTTGAGGCAAGCTTATCAATATCATCATTATCAAAATGATGAGGCTCACTATAGACATTTTTATTAAACATTATAGGTTTAACCAAAAATGTATTTTTTAAGGTGTCCATCCTTTTTACACAAAAAGGCTTCAAGACCTCCTAGACCTTTGATGGAACAAGTGTAGAATCTCCTTTTATATTAAATATTAGGGTTTTTGGGAAGAATTATAATATCTCCAAGGATATAAGGACTATAGCATGCATGTGTGTCATGGACCTTCTTATGTCTTCAATCCTGAACACTTCCCTTAAGGGTTTATGATCTTAGAGTAGAAAGTTCAAAATTTGTATAGAAATGTCTTTAATTTTTGCCAATATTGGATAATATTTAAAAGGAAATATTATTTCAGTCCACTTAAGGTTATAAGGCATTGCCTTGAACACCGAATGATCGATATTGCATATGGTATTACTAATAACATGCCTTTACATAGTATAATTTTTGAATAGAATCATAAAAACTCCCTTTTAAAATAATCTAAATAAGAAATATATATACCCATTTCCTTCCCTAAAAAGAGTTAAGCCAATTGTCATATAATTTATTGAGGGTAAGAAATTTGAAAAGAAATATAATCATATTTTTCTAAGTCACAAAGATATATGGTGTTAATAGGACATAAAATTCATAAAAACAATATTATGAAATTAATTTGACAACATATACTTACATATACATATGTAAAACAAATAATAATAATAATATCATAATCTAAAGCTTATCCAATACAATGAATATGCCTTATATATATAGGTAAGAAATATCAATCCTAACTAAGAGATCAATCTAAGTGATCAATCATAACTAAAAGATAAAACTAACCTAGGATAAATAGATAACTATCCCTAAAGGATATAAATAACTATAAAATATCCCCATAATATGTAAGAAATAAATATGTAATATCTCATATTATCTAAAATAAGATAAATGAAATATCCACACATAAATGGGTGGGAATAAATAATTAGAAGGAAATAATAAATCACCTAGGTGAACATGAGCTAAGGTAAATAACCTATTCTAACACCCTCCTCAAGTGAAGGTAAGGGCCAAACATAAAGTGGCATATCCACAATATGAGTCCTAACAATAAGGCCTAATCAAGTATGCATGTATAATATATCCTTAAAGAAATTAATAAATAAGATGTCCTTAAGAACACCCTCAAAGGAAAACTTAATAAACCCTAAGCATGCCACACAACTCAAGGTAATGAGGGGATACAAAAGGATTTGTAAAGATGTCTATAGTCATAATTTACTCCAAACAAATAAATCCATCTTGAATGTGCTGACAAATGAAGTGTATTGAATCTCAATATGTTTGGTCTACTGGTGCTCAATAGGGTTATGAGAAATGTGAATTGAATTTTGGATATCGCACAAAACTATAATAGCTGAATCCTATTTAAATCCAAAACTCTGCTAATTATTTATGAAGATAAAGAACATGCTGAATCCTTGTAACTACTACCTTGTACTCTACCTATGTAGATGAATTTTTAATATCCTACTAATTATTTCAATATTAATAAATTTGAGAAGAACCAAGACAAAAAATTTAGCTAGAAGTGGAATTCTTTTCATCAATATAACTTGACCAATCTGAATTAGTATATCCAACTAATTGAGGAGAACCTCTAGTGTAGTGTAATACAAACTCAAATGTACTCTTCAGATATTTTAAAATCCTCTTGGCAGCCTTCCAATAACCATCATGTGTAACATGTGAAAATTGAGATACAATCACAATTGTAAAAGAAATATTGAGGTGTGGGTCAGGTACATGAGACTTATAACCAACTGCCTATAAAATGTAGGATCACACAGAGTAGTGTAGGTGAAAGTAAGATGGATCCAAAACTATAAAAGAGATGGAATTTTCTTGTAATCAATGATGCTAAAATTTTTAATAATATCAAGGGTGTACTTCTACTAACTCAAATGAATTCCTAAATTTGACTGAGAAATATACAAACCAAGGAAAAAGTGTAAAAAATTGAGATTTATCATATCAAACTGTGCTAAAAGAGCTCACTGAATAGATTGAATCTTAGAAGAAAAGATAAATATAAGAAGAATATCATCAATAAACAAAACTAGTATAAAAATATCCTCTCCAAAATTCTAGATATATAAGATTGGATCTAAGTGGCAATAAACAAATCCAATATATAGAAGAAAACAATCCATCTTCTCATACCAGGATCAAGGATCTTGTTTGAGACTATAGAGAGACATTCATAGTTGAAAAACAAGAGAAGAGTCATGAGCAAAAATATCAAGTTGCTCCATGCATATTTCCTCTTGAAAATATCCATGAAATAAAGCACTCTTTCCATCTCTCTAGTACACTAGCCAATCCTATGATGCATCAAGAAAAAGTACAAGGTGAAAATAATCCATCTTAGAAATAGGGGTTAAAGTCTCAAATTAATAAATACATTAGAATTATGAAAAAACCTTTGCTACAAGATGATTATTATACATATCAATGGACCATTGATTGCATATTTAGTTGTCTTATACACTTGCATCTAACTAAATTTGTTCCCTTACAAAGAGAAACCAAATCCCAAGTATAATTATTCATCAAGGAATAATTATAATCTATCATCACATCAACCCACTCTTGTATCCCATGAGCTTGTTTAAAATACTATGTATCCCCATAAAATGCCTAACATGAAAGTCAAAAACCTGTAGAATGTGCATGATAATGTTTAGTGGGTGGAAGATCCTGTATGAAAGGTGTTGCCTTGAAAACTATAGTATGAGCCCATTTAGAAATAGGAAAATGATCCAAACCTAAGTATACATACATAACCTCCTCAATTTAAACTTTAAATAGCTCCTCAAAGAAGGGATCATCAATATAAAGTGAAGAATCATCAATTTATGGAATCAAAGAAGAAGAAGAAGTCATGGAATAAGATGAACACTCAAGAGAAGAGAAATGCTCCTCAAAATAAACATGTTTTCAAAAATTAACATCATGAGAATTGTGATCTAAAAATTGATAGTCTCTCATGTCCTCATAATACCCTATAAATATATAGGGTTTTCTCTTCTTATCTAAGGATTTCTTATTCTTTTTTGGTACAAAATCCCAAGCATGACTCCTAAAATTTTGAAAGTATGAGTCATCAAGCTTATTTCTAAACCAATCCTCCTCTATAGTCAAATTCTCATGTACTCTATGTTGTGTTTGATTTTGAGTTTAGTTTTCATAACTAGGTGTTTATGCCCAGTACATAGGAGGTAAATCTCTAGAATGTATCATGCAATTAGTCATCTCCTTCAAAGTTTAGTTCTTAATTTATGCTAAGACATTCCATTTTGGTGGTATAAGGAGAAATTTTTTTGTGAATAATGACATGAGATTACAAAAAATCATAAAACTCTTTTCTAAATTAATCCCCCCATTATTAGTGCAAATATTTTTTATGCAACTAGAGGATTATTTCTGAGCCAAAGACTTAAAGACTTTGAACTGTTAAAAAATTCACTCTTATACTTGAGTAAGTAAACCCAAGTACATCTTGATAAATTATCAATAAAAGTAAGTTCATACTTATCTCTATTTAAAGGAGTATAAAAAACCATCAAGTCACTATGCACAAGCTCAAGTGGTGAATAAGATCCCATGGAGATACCCTTAGGAAATGGATCTTGGTGATTTTTACCTAATGCATAGCTAGGGAAAACTCCATTAAGACAATAAATTATAAATATACCATCAACCATACCATGAGTAATCAACTCCTTTAAATATCTATAATTAAGATATTCAAATCTCTCATGTTAAAGCTTACTTTTAGAATCATCATGAAAAATAAAGCATGTCCCCCCAAAAAAAGTCTCATCAAAACCTTCAAAGTGATATAGTCTAGAAATGTGATAAAAAATACCTTGTGAAACAAGTGAATGAGGCTATAAAAAAGTTTTAATTTCAATCCCTTGTGGTTTGAAAGTCTCTACTTTGCTTTGAATAGAATGAAAATTTTGATAAACAAAGAGCAAATTTGAAGTGATGCAAGGAACATATAGTACATCATTGATGCAACTACCAACAAGTTGTATGTCACCTTTTACCTTAATAAAAATAAATGAATAATATCCAACCTCAATTTTGGAGATATAAGTCAAACCAATAGATGTGAAATACTCCATAAAATAAGTCATGTGGTGAGAAGCATGAAAATCTATAACCCAAATATCTATAATAGGTGATTGAGATATCTCAGCAACATTAAGTGGTTTTCCATGTTCATTAAAAGGAGGTAGAGTGGATATAAATATCTTATGTTTTCCAATTTCATACTCTAAGGATTTAATTCTCTTTCAACACCTAGTTTCTAAATGACCAATCCCCCTAAATAGAGCATTAAAGGCTATACTTATGCTTGGATTTAGAAGACTCTTTGGGTTTAGAGTTTTTATATTTGGGTTTAGTGGCACTTTGAGCTGGATGAGTAGTTTTGGGTTTACTTTTTGATTTTACCTTGACATTAGGATGAGATGATAATAAGTCCTTTTAAGAAATGGAAGACTCAATATTAGACAATTTAGATTCTTCCCTATTAAGTCTTTCATAAAATAACTCTAAAATAGGCATTTTGAATGTGGTGCCTAAGGCATCCATGCTATAGAAAAAGGTAAAAGCAAAGATTTGGAATGGGCCTTTTAAATTATAATTTTTTTGGTAAACAAACTCTTCATATTTATTGTCTCTTCCATTCCCATTCATTTATTCCAAGAAGTGCTTGAACTTAGTAAGATATTCTATAATAGCTAGAAAATATTCAAGATTGAGAGAAGTGATATTTACTTCAAATTGCATGGCTATCATATGATCCACCTTATAGAATCAATCCTTTAATTTTTTAAATATTTTGAAATGAGAGTCAAAACCTTCCAAAATAAATAAAATACTATCACTTATATAGGTTCTTATTATCAAACCCATACACTCATAAAATTTGCATTAGTGATGAAATTTATCATATTATTTAGTGAAAATTAGTTATGTTACAGTCATTAAGGCCCATAATCCTTTGAATTTAATTATTATTTCCATTCTTGGTCTCTATGTATGGTAATTATGCATTGTTAATGGATCACATTGATCTAATGTAGAAGAAGAATCCATTCTAAGAAATCACCAAATAGAAAAAGAATGCAAAAGAGTGAACAAATAAGAACCAAGAAAACCCCCAAAAATATTTTATATTGAGCACCCCAACCCAAATTTAAAATTTTATATTTTAGTGAATTTTAAAAAATTAATTACACCAATAGATTAGGTATAAAAAATATACACTTTTGAAAAAATAACATTCAATTTAGAGTTACTGATCAAAATTTATGGTTTTTAGAAGTTTTCCCATCCCTAATAGGTCAAAAAAATAAATTTTCACAAAAAATGTTTTAAATGTCTTGAAAATAATTCTTGGAGAGATTTTTAAAAATTTAATGGTAGGAGTTAATCCCCCAATAGTATAAATAAAAAATTAATCCCCCTCCATATGACCAAGCAAATAAGGATGAGGATGAGATCTCCCCCTTTTGATTGATTTAATTGATGTGTGTATTATATCATTATTAAAAAAGAGGGAAACATGAGATGAATAGTGATGATATATATTGGATTGAAATTGGTGCTCTCTCACACATTTCCCTAATTTTGTTTTTGTCATAAATTTGACACCCATCTAAATGTCATCATTTTTCTGTGCATGATTTTGACAAATAAATAAACCTGTGATGCAATAAAAACATGGAACCATGGTTGAGGATGGATAGAAAAATACAATGTATCCCAAAATACACCCACACCATAGACAACATAAAAATCAACACATATCTTAAAAAAAAGAAAAAAAATACGTCTTCTTTCCTTCCAAACCATCACTTTAAATGTTGTGAGACAAAACCTACAATAAAAAATTCAAAGATATTCTTACCACCTATTTCAACAGAAAAAAGATAATTGGATATATGAAAAAAAATCTCTTATAATGAATTTACAAATAAATGTCTACAACACCTTAAGCTCTAACACCATAAAAGGAATGATAATCAGATTATTCTAAGACATAAATATCTATGGTGTTAATCAAACATCACATTGATAAAAATAATATTCTAAAAGTAATTTGACAACATATACTTATAGAAACATATGTAAAATAAAGAGTAGCAATATCATATATTATATCTCCAAAGCTATTCTAGTACAATGAATCAAGCTAAGTGATCAATCATAACTAAGAGATCAAGATAAGAGATAAAACCTAAGATTAAGAGATAGTTATCCCTCAAGGATAGAAAAAATTCTCAAATACCCCCATAATATCTAAGAGATAAATATGTAATATCTCATAATATGTAAAACAAGATAAATGAAATATCCACACATAAATGGGTGGGAATAACTAGATAAAAAATAATAATAAAGAAAATAGGTGAACATGAGATAAGGTAAATAACCTACTCTAATAGAATTCATATTCAAACATACAAAAAATCACCCCAATATTTATTAAGTATGACTCTTCCAACTATAAATATCTATCTATAAATTCATTAGGAAAGAAAGACAAGGTTCTCCCTAGACCAGGGGATTACCGTATTTAATCATGTAATGTTCATCAACATTATCCTTACCTATTTCATAGATATTGAGGACAAAATATACATCATATGAGTCATTTATAACCTCCTCCCAATGAATAATATATGATAAAATATTTATCTTTCCTCTTCTTTCACTTCTCTCCACCATCCAAATTCGCATCAATGTTCTAAGGAAGTTTTCAAAATCTCTGAGTTCCCTATGTAGTTCATTAAAAATTCCATCTACCAATATATTTACACATGTAGAGACATCAATTTTAGACATATCCATAAACCACATCCAAATAAATTCATTACACCCCTCAATAGCCAAAAACCCCTATGACACACAACTTGATGGAAAAAACTAGGAAGAGAAAGATTAAATCAATAAAAGAAATAAAAATAAGACAATAAGCTAAGGAAAATTAAAATAAAATGAATAACAAAACACATGTATCACACACCAAAACAAGTTAAAAATATACAATAACAATCGGGCAAGGAGACCAAGGAAGAAAAGAGGTAAGGAAGAGAGCTTGAAGTTCCTTCAATGGATAATGACTTTTAATCTCCCTATTTATAGACCTCTCTCTCTCTCTCTCTCTCTCTCTCTCTCTATCTCTCTCTCTCTCTCTCTCTCTCTCTCTCTCTCTCTCTCCTCTCTCTCTCTCTCTCTCTCTCTCCTCTCTCTCTCTCTCTCTCTCTCTCTCTCCTCTCTCTCTCACACACACACACACACACACACACACACACACACTCACACACACACACACACACATTTCCTTTACAATGAATCTAGATATATTCTTACTAGTTATGTAAGTGAGAGAGTCTACTTCTACCCACTTGATAAAATACTCATGGTATCTAGAATATGCTTATTACCATATAAAGAAGTGCAGTGACCACTTCCACCATGTATAAAATAACCAAGGAGATTTGATATGTTGAAGTGATCATGAAGGATCATGAATTAAATCATCATGATTTAGATAAGAAAGTCATTTTTAATATAAACACATGCTTTTAATGTTATTATGGGTCAATAATTGCCTATATGAAGAATTTTCTTAGTAAGGACCATGATACTAGTGTGGGGCACATAAATACATTTATGCATGTATTTAAGTTTTAATTTAGATTCAAAGGGGTTTAAATAATGAAGTAGCCTCAATTAATAACATCTTGATAGAGTATACTACCAATTAAAGTGTAATGAGATGCATTATGAATATATTTTTTTGTTGATTTCATCATAGGCTAAATTGAATAATGTGATCTTGAGGTAGGTGTATATTTATTAGTACCATGAGGAGTCAGGACCAACAATATCAAATACCATGTTTGATTCTATATGACTGTAAGCTAGTGTAAAAATATTTTCAATGAAGAACTGATATTCATCGATATTAGAAGACATATATATCAATTATTGAATAGTGGTGATTACATCTACTGATATATTGTTGTCTCTTATTATTTTCTCAAATTGGATGTAGTCAAATTTTGGTTTGAAACTATCAACCATGTCTTTGAAGGGAACAAGTTTTGTCATCTTTGGCTTGGATTTGATTTTTAACCATATTGGTAAATAGTTATGAATATCCATATATAACTAGTTGATCTATGTTTCATTTCACTATGAGATGAGGTCTATAAATGAGTGAACCATATTATTAAATATTATTGGTGCATGGGAAACTAATTTGAAATTCCTTAGGAATGAGATTCACCTATAGTGTAATGAATAAAATATCCTTTTTTGAATAATCAGATATGAATTAAATAGCAATGTATATCTTCCATTGATGTGATTCATTGAGAACAAGGATAGACATAATCAAAGAAATTAATGTCCAAAAAATGCATGTCTAACAAAGGTGCCTTGAAAACATGGTCAAAAATTATTTTCCATATGATGGATTTAAGATAAGTATATTCAATGTCGATCTTACTTAAGAGCACAATTTATTTGATAATGTGACCTATCAATGTTGCTTTGAAAAGAAGGTAGTTGAGTGTATAAATTTTTTAAATTATAATGGTCTTGTTATTCAACATGTAATGATGTAACTTTTGGGATGTGATAACCAATGCTAAACAATATTTCTTAATTGGTGTATAATTATATTCATAAGTGACTAGTGTCTTACTCAAATAATACACTACACAATAATTTATGTAGTCATCATGTTGGGATAAAAGTTCACTCAAGTAATGTTCATCTGAATAAATGTAAATCAACAGTGGATTCCCATGTGTTGGTGGCAAAAAAATTAGTGGATTCACCAAATAGGTTTTCAACTGCTCAAATTCTTCTTGGAAATCAATGTTCCATTGAAATGTGGTGCCCTTCTATAAGAGGTGAGTGGAAGGATTGTAGTGATCAACAAGTTGAAAAATGAATCAATATATGGATTATATTTTTACCTATAGATTATAGAGTTGTTTCATATTTAAAGGAGGAATAATTTATGTGATGGCCTTAACCTTAGCAGGATCAAATTCAATACCTCCATGGGGAACAATTAAGCCTAGTAATTTACCTTAGGCAACTCCAAATACACATTTATATGGATTAGGACACAAATAGTATTCATAAAGTCACTAAAAATTAATCTATATAACTTTTTGATGTCCTACATATGTTCTTTATTTTACTAGAATATCATCAACATAGTCTTCAATAATATCATGCATCATGCCATGTAATATGATAGTCATTGTACACTAATATGTAAAAGTAGATTTTTTCAAACTAAATGGAATAACCTAATAACATAATATTCCTCACTAAGTGTTGAATGTGGTTTTTTTAATTTTATAGGTAAAAATAGGTTTAAGGGACCCATACCCTGTATAAAAGAGAATAGATAGAAAATCAAGATAAAACAACAAAACCTAAACAAGATAAGGGTGAAAACTATGACAAAAATCCTAAAATTTACTAAACTTTAGCCAATAGTCAACTAATAGATCAAAAAGGACCCAACCAAAATGGGATACAATAGAGTTAGTTATACTTAGAGTAGGTGACCAATTACTTGGTCATTGTATTTACTTTTTGTGATATTTGCCTCTAGTAAGATTTTCAATGAACTGCTCCTCCTCATTATATAGGTTCTTCCTTTTGAAATCCACATGAGGGGGTTCTTTTATGATTTTCTCAGCAACCCAAATGTCCTCCTCCTAATTGTAATTCTATATTGAGTCCTGTCTAGAGTTGTGAGTCTCAGGAATCCTACCATCATGAACCATAAACTTGTTAAAACCTATAAAGTTACTTAACCTCTTGAATTCCTCTGACATTTCTCCATAAAGGAGATTTTAGATTGCAATTTTGGTGTGGATTTTCTAGAGTGAATTTTTGACACCCTTGTTTCCATTAGCCCTTGGGGTGGCTTTTCCTTTAAAAGAGAAAGAGGGGCTTCCTATATCAATTTTTTGATTTTTCTATGCATGGGTGCTAGAGGCCCTCAATTGTTTCCCTTTATTCTCTTCTTTAGGAATTGAGGGTTGGTCACCCTCCACATCCAAATCCTCCTTTTTATTAATTTAAATATCATATAAGATGGTCTTAGACCAAATAAATTCCCCTTTTTTATCAGTAGGAAAATGAGACCCTGGTGAATAAGATCCGTGGCTAGGTTGTTCTTGAAATTTAAAATAGAAACCTCCAAAGAATATAGTATAAATAAATGAATAATTATCAGATGACCATTGAAATGATTCAAAATTAGGAAATGATGTGAATAGAGGATGGTGTTCTTACCTTTTAAAGTAATATAATGCATTATTTAGAGACATACCTTTGACTATTTTCTTGGCAAATTAGCACACATGTAACCTTTGTTGGATAAGAGTTTTGGTATATATTTCTCCTTATATTTTCTATAAAAAATATGCATGAAATCCTTCTTGTGACACTTATCTTTTAATACCTTTACTTCATGGCATTCCATTCCTATTATCTACCCTATTAGATCCTTTGTAATTTAGATCTTTAGCCAATGCATTTTCACCTCATGGTTGTTCCAACCATGGGCAAAATCCCTTGAAAGGGATGTATTATGCCCTACTAGACATTCCATGAATGGGGTCATCCCCCCTTCAACCATTTTATACCAGACATGATCATTTTTATTTATGTTAGAATAGGAAATCAGCTCAAAGTGATCTCTATCTTGGCCCATATTCACTTTTGCTTTGTTGTTATCTTTATAGGTGTCATAAAAAGCACTTGGTAGTATTATAGAATAAAATTAGGATGAGAAATAATCAATCATGGGATATGTGTGAAAGCATGATGACTAACCCTTGTGCCACTCCTTGCAAAGGATGGCTTTGTACATGTGGAAAACCTTATGCTTAACCTATAATCTAAGCTTAAAAATTTTATCATCATGACTTTAAATGGTAAGTCCTTTTTCCTTCTTGACTATTGAGAAGATGTCATCAATAAATCCCCCATCATGCCAAGTGATGTAATCATTTCTAAGTACCCCTATAGTTGTAAGGCAATCAACTCCCATATTTCCTTCTCTATAAACGTGTTATATAATAATTCATTTAAAATGGTTGAGAAGGGATTTCAAATCACTAATGATTCCAAAAATGTTTCAAGATGGGGATAAACCCTTAAGATAATTAATGATGTTCATTGAGTCCCCTTCTATATGAATAAATTGAGAACCCAATTTGACTTCCTCTTCAATGACCTATAAGGCCACCAAGGCTTTTGTAACATGATTGGTTTGAATTCTAAGGGGCCCTGCATAAGCCACTTTGATATTTCTTGAAGAATTCCTTAACAAACCACCCACCCCAGCTAGACTATGATTCCCATTTTATACCCCATCAAAATTTAATTTAACCCACTGAGGAATGGGGGAGACCATTTAACAAGAGATCTATCCACCCTTTTTGCTTGGGTTTTGCTAGGAATGTCCAAGTTAAGTTGTTTCAAAATTGTGGAAGAAAGAGGAGATCTTGGTTGATCAAAGGTGTGGGAAGAGATTGACTAGTTTTCTTGTATAAAATCCTTGATCCTTTTGAAAGTAGACTCAAGATGATGTTGGTGACACTCAAATATGCAAGCATTCCTAGATTTCTAGATAACCTAGAATATATGGGGTAGGGCTAAATTCCACTAGTGAATTAATGATGGCTCTTCCCAAGGGGGTTTTCATTCGGTAATTAAGTCCAAGATATATATTAGAAAAATCCAAAAAATGTTGGAATCACTAAATAATCATTGAAATATAGTCGACCCAAATGGGCAAAAAAAAAGAGATGTTCCATTGTTTCCACTACTTGTTTGCAAAGATAGAATCTATTAGGGATGGTTAGACCTCTTTTGATTAGATTATCCACTGTTAATATTTTTTTTTGAGCTATCAACTAGTAGAAGACATTGATTTTGGGGATGAGGTTTTTAATCTAAAAATATTTCCAATTGAAATCCTCCTCATCTAATTTCCACAATGATAAGAATTTTGATTTCATCGAGTAAATCCCATTGGAATTATGTTTCTAGACAAGTTTATCTTCTCTAGTAACATGACTGATATGAATATGTTGGATGGATTAGTTTAGAGATTGAAGTATATGGGTTTTTTGATGGTCTAACCCTAGTTTGGATAAATTTTTGTATCACTATCTCCCATTTCTAATTTCTCAATAATCTATTACTTTGAGCCCATAATTGTTCTTAAAGAAAGATACTAGTTTTGGGTCTTGGAGGGTACATTCTAGAGGGGTCAAGATCCATAAATCACTCTAGAAATCCACCTAATTTCATCTTCCAACATTCCATTTGAGCCATATTTTAATGAGATTCTTGCCCACCTATAGGGCTTTCCTAAAAGTAAAACCATTAACAAGACCAGGATCTTCTACCAAATAGGAGCCTTTCCCCGAGGAGAGGTATTTGGCCTTGATGATTTTTGTCCATTAGTTATCCTCTATGACTAATCTCAAACCTTGATTTTATAGGAGTGCTTGGTTCATGGATGAAACCCTTTTCATTCCCAAGCCTCCTATGAAAATTGGGATATAGGCATGATCCCATGAAATGAGTGAAAATTTAAATTTATCCTTCAAACCTCTCTAAAGGAAAGATTTATAAATACTCTACACCTTATATATAATGGATTATAAAATGGTAAAAATGGACACAAAATAAAATAGAATACTCTGAAGGTAATTATTAAGAAGTTAAACTTTATTGACTTGAGTTAGGAGATTCCCTCTCTAGCTAGCCAACTTCTTCTAAAATCTGATTAATGAGGGGGATTCAAAAAGAATGTTTTAGTGATCCTTCAAACAAAGGGATGCCAATATAAGTAGATGGTAACTTTATAATATTACATCACAAAATATTGGCAATATTAGATTAAAGAACTGACAGAGTGTTGATGAAGAAAAGAGAACTCTTATTGAAATTCATGCTTTGGTCAGACACCCTTCATACATTTCAAAGATCTTCTTGAAGTATCTATATTTATAGACTAAGTCTTCTCCCATTATAATTGTGTCATCATCAAATTTTTGGTGAGTAATAGGACTAGTGTTAAGACCACAAATGATTCCCTTATTGAATGTGGATTTTTTTTGATCTTATAGTGTTATCTTAATTTTATTATACCCTAATAAACCATCCATGAGGGATAGAATTTTGTATCTCATTCATTCCATAATGATATAAATCTTAGGTAGTGAGAAATCATATTTGGGACATGCTTTATTGATATATATGAAATCCATGCATAATTTAATATTATAAGGATTCTTCATGATGGGGACAATATTTGAGATGTAATCATAATAATCAATTGATCAAATGAATCCATTTTCTAATAATTTCTTCAGTTTTTTTTACTAATGTAACAATGTATAGATGCATTTCTAGAATTTGTGTTCAATAGGCTTAACATTTGGTTACACAATCAAATGGTTTATTACTAAATATGGATACATCATAATCATATCAACATAAGACCATGTAAATATATCAATTAAATCCTTAAGAAATATAATGATGAACTAATGATATTATATAGTAAGAGATGCACCAAGCTTAACAATTTTGTGATCTATAGTAACAATGTTGATTTTGGTGGTATATTCCACAAGAAGTGTGGAGCCATCCTACAATATAGCAGGTAACGATGGGAATTTGTATTATCTATTTTACTTTATTCCATCATGTTCACCTATGTAATAAGAATAATAATCACCCATGGAAGGTAATTGCCATTCAAAAAATGTTTGAGGACGATCTTGGACAAGCTACTCAAATGTATTTTACTCCTATGAATTGATGTCTTAGTCAAATATAATGTTTAGAATTATATGGATATATGATTCCCAAGGAATATATTTAACCTTAACATATATTGGAGTTTGATAAAGGTTTTCACTAAGGGACTCATCTTTTTATGTACTTTTATCCTTATCCAAAAGTACCTCAGAGAGTTTTTCACTAGGGGACATCAACTTTTGATTTTATTTTTTATTTATTTAAATAAGGAAGTTTTCCTAATATCCACATAGGTAGAAAGGTCTAATTTAAATTCATATCCTTCATTTTTATCTCCAATTGGTATACCATCCCAAAGGCCCAAGAACTCTAAAAGTGTTTCTTCATTTTGAATGTTATCCAATCATATAATGTCATTTTTTTAAAATCTAAATCAATCAATTCAGGATAATGATGGTAAGATGGTAATTTATTTAGCATGTGATGATAAGGATGGAATTTTTATAAAATAGGTTCATGTCATAAATCTCATCATAGATAATATAATATTAATCTGCATCATTACCAATAGTTTTTGTTAGATATTAAAGTTGTGTCATTCTTGATATCTTAGGGGTCACCCATAATTGGTTTGTATACAATGAATTCAGTACCTTTTTGTCTATATATATAGATAATATCATGAATAACTTAATGGTTTTCCCCAATCCATTTAATTTATAACCATGATGTTGTATGATCTTTTTATAATTGGTATATTTCACACTCTGATAATAAGAGGATAAATCATCATTGTACTCTTAAAGATAAAATCACTAAGAGAGGGGGGTGAATTAGTGATCCCAAATAATCCAACTTAAATTTCAATCTTTACAAAAACTTAACTAGTTACCAAAAGCATTCATGAAGCATAAACATCATTCATATCAATGATCAAGAGAGACAATGCAAGATCAATCACATAACGAAAGACATACATGGGAAAACCTATTGGGGAATGAAACCCATTGGAATATAGAATTGGACTAATATCCTAAAGTAAAAAGAATTAATTTATACCATATACAAATGATCAAGAAACTACCATTCCTAATTTTAGTGAGACTACAATCCCACAAGGAGCCACCACACCTATCTAGTTGAGCTATAATATCAACTAGACCTTTAGCTAGTTTCACCTTGTAAGGATAATACAACCCCCTTATATGTTTAAATATCAAAATAAAACCTATGAACACATAAACCTTTGAATTTATGTCTTTAACACGTGATGATGGACCTTTGATTATCACTCTTCACCTTCAATCACACTCAAACAACAAGAGCACTATTCTTCTACTAGAATTATGACCTATAAGTCATAAAAATAATTATCAATCTATTATATTTTTCAAATCATTCACATATCACTCTACCCCTCCTTCATTCCAATATTCACGCACATAAGTCTCTTTCAAATATCCTCTTGAGCAAATTGCTCATTCTGCCTCTTATAGGATCATAAGGTATAATGGCATGTATGTCCTCCTACACCAACTTAAATATACAAGCATGTATAATCCTCTTCAATCTCTACTGGTCCTCACTAAACTATAACTTTTCTTTAAAATTTTATTTTATTCATTTATCTCTACATTTGCACTTCCTCAATCAAGTCTCACAAGTCTAAAAACTAGCACATTTAGTTTCACTATTTATAGAGCAATCATGATCATCACCATCTTAGTAAGCCATTAGGCATGATTTAAGCCTTAATGCATATATCATATTGATACTAAACTCAAAACAATCTTCATAAGATGGCCATAACATCTATGGGTCACCCTTAAGCAGCTACACCTTTTAAAAATGCCCTTATAGTTCTTATAGGTCTCATGTGAACCCATTCACTCCTTTAACACTCCATGAAACAAAACAAGAACAAAGGACCACTTCCAAAAGAATAGATCCACACTACATTACCCCTTTTTCATCCTCAAATTCTTATAATCATAATTTTAGTCTTTAGTGCAAGCTCAATCAACATTCTATGCACATAGTCACGATGAACAAATTCATAGTCAACTTCTAAACCTCTATTCATACTACATATGATTAGTAAAACCTTTATATTGAACATATATCATCCATATGGAGTCTAAAACATGATCCAATAGCTAACTCATCAAGAGATATCCAAAAAATATCAAAACAAACTTGAATAATCTTCTTGGGTCACTTACAGTCCATGCATGAACACATAGTCAAATTTATAGAACCTTAAATTTTACCATATAAACATTTAAACCACTTAACTAGGTTCAATGGATGTGCCATGGAGTCCTCTTTGTCTTTGATTTTTAATTCTTTAATAAATTCATCCTAGATCAAAAATTATGGATGAAATATAGAGTAATAGGTTTTTAGTTTGTTAAATTCAAATATTCAAATGCCAACAGTCATAATTAAACCTCAACCACTTGCCTTCATCTTGTGCTCTCACTCAGCTTGACCAATCATGTACCATTGATCTTATTTGAAGGTTCTCATTCTTTAACTTCTACATGGGTCATTAAACATTGAACATGTTGACCACTTTAACTTACCATGCACTATATATACTTAGCTATATGATCACATGATCACTATTTATCTTTATCCTTTACCTTTTCTCAACATTTAAACAACATGAACTTCTTTCCATCTCACTGCTTCCTGACATCTTGGAGAAAATACACTCCATCAATCTCCTTGAGAGTTTTTCGATATTTAGATTTATTAAATATCTATCACATTGACCCATCTAACTCTACACACATTTTTGGATCTAGATGTATGAGCTCCCATAAACCATTAGATCTCCACTAGGTCTAAATATTTAACATCATACAAATTGATTATGGGTACCAACTATAATATGTTTGGAAATTCAACTTTACATAGATACATCTTTTGCCTCGATGAATATCATGACCTCACATTCTCACCTTATGAATTCTTTTCATAAGGGAATAAAAAAATGTAACAAATTACTCTTAAGACCTTCATACATGAGAGACATGGCATCAACAAACTGCTTACTCAACTCTATTTAAACATAGAAAACATTGTCAAAATGCTTTAAGCCCAACTTTGCACATGCATATATTTTGTCATGCTAGATCACATGACCTAAAATATTACACATAAAAATTAGGAACAAAATTTAAAAAACCCATATGATCAAATTATTTTTAAATGTCCACACATGTGAGATATTCCATCATCAAAAATCTTAGTTTTTCTTTGCCTTATTTAAATTTAGCTAAGTATGGTAAAACATTATCAAAAATCCTAGAAGCCCAAATTTACACTTTAATATATTTTATCTCACTTAGTTGCATTACTTGAGATTTAGTGCATAAGAAATAAGAATAATATTTAATAAACCCATGTGAACATTTCTTCCTGACTCATCCACATGTGGTAATGGTGATGTCATCAAACTACCTACTTAGATTTTCTACCACTGAACCAAAAGTGTTTATATGAAAAAAATGGACAACTATATGAATTCCACTTACACACACAAGCACTAAAAGCATATAAAATATCTTAGGGACCTCTTGTACATCTTCAATACATCATACTCATCTTTGAACATCTCTAACCATGCCAAAATAGATCAACCAATCATACTCCAAGCATATTAGGACAAGCACATTGCACACTTTTTCATTGTCACATAAATTATCAAGGCACTTAATCCACTCACTAAGACACCTCCATGACATCACCATGACATCATTGACAACTCTCTAACATGTATAACCAAGAATCTTATGAACTATTGAGTTGACCTTGATTTGACAGACCATTTTTGACAAAGAGAATAGGTTCCCTAGTATGAGAATACATGTTTTTTCACCATTACATATTGGTCCTACCATGGTATTTAGGAGGATTGAAAAATTGGGTAATATGGAAAGCATATTTGATACTATACATTCCCAAACCCTTATTTTCAATTTTGAAAAGTGTATAAATTGGAGGAGGCATGCAAATAGAAGTGGATGCAAGGTTACTTGGCTCAATTTAATTAGAATTCATAGAATCAAGGGTTTTGTTATTGTCCTTTTTGGTGTATGCTTAGGTTATCTAGGAGGATATCCATATTTGACACATTTATATGTCTTCAATCTTTCCAAAACTACTTGCACATCAAAGATCCCATTGAGATCTTTCTAAGCTAATTTCAGTGGAGTCATTTCAAAACTATATAAATAAGTTATGGCCTAATAAAGGTAAAATAAAATAGGCAAAAAAAAATATGCATAGGTAAAAATATTGCATCATAATGATACATATATTGTACAACACTACCTAGTGGACCAATCATAGCCTAACACATGGACAAATTAGATGGTGATATGTGACAAAGATAGAATAAATGGGTTGGCTTATTTTTTGGCCTCTATTATTTGAGAACATACCTATTTTCATGTGGGACCCATGCTATTTTCTATTTGGTGACACTTCAACCTATGGGGTCCTCTTTTTGTGAGAAGGGGGACCTTCCACCTATATTCACATTACAATGGAAATAATTTTTCTTATAAACCAATTTATGAGCTTTCCCATAGCTAATGTTTTGATGTGGGATTTATACACACAAATGAACCTTAAAATGTAACCTATTATGTTTTAGGATGGGTGAATTTATTTTCATTGCAAGGAATGCATTTCATGGTATTAAAAATTCTAATTACCTTTTGGTGGGATGGTGGTGAGCTAAGAAATTTCTAACCTATGATGGTTTGAATATGGATGAGAATGCTAGATCTATTTTATGTGCATAGATTGATGATGGGCCTAACCTAAATTTGGCATGAATTAAAGAAACCATAAAAGAGAGAAGGGTAAAGAAGGATAGAGGATCTATAAACAAAGATAATGAATTCTTTTAAATTGGCTTTAAAATAAGCATAAGTACTAATAACCAATGTTTGAAACCTATTACTTTGGCTTATGTAGTCATATCAAATATAAAATTTTGTTACTTCAGTATGGCTAATGACACCCAATCCATAGGTCCTCCTACTTTCTTGAGCAACCCTTATAGGATTTTCTTTCACCAATTCCTAGTTATCTACAACCTTCTAGAATTAACCCTTACAGACCTAGGTAGCTCTTTTAGGACCATATCCATCCCCCTAGGTCTTATTCCATCTAGACAATAGTGTCTAAATTAGACATGAGTGCTAAAACCTAGGGTGTCATTTTTTTGGTGTTATTATCCAAGTGCAAATTTGGTTCAAACAAT
Organism: Torreya grandis; assembly: GCA_037957365.1. Lineage (NCBI taxonomy): Eukaryota > Viridiplantae > Streptophyta > Pinopsida > Cupressales > Taxaceae > Torreya > Torreya grandis. Next base: position 721,392 of record JARHVA010003427.1, read on the forward strand.
GATATTCTCTTGGATATTTATCCTAATTCATGCTAGCCTAACATGAATTAATTTAACCCGTGATCATTAAATCCCTTATAAAATTCCATTCAAAGTCCATTTAGAAGGGTTATAACTCATTTAAAAGAGATAAGGAAGAATACAATCAAGTACACTCAAGCACTTTTCCCTATTCTTTGCATACAGTCTTCCAATATTATTTGAAGCTTATTCAAACCATTGCACTAGTCCCTAACCATCTAAAGTACACCCAATTTTGCATCTAGTTGCATTTTCATACACAATTGCACCAAACACTTCAATAGGATAACTATATTAGCTGGATCCCTCTTTAAAGTATTGGTATGTAGGTAGTGTACCCACACATAGTGTGTGAAGTACATCAAACATATACTTTACACACTAACCACTTCTCTCTCCTTCCCAAATTTCATTTCAAGTTCAAGTATAAAGAGCTCCTATGGATTTTGAACATTAAAATAGATTCAAAATGAGCTCCACTAACTTTTGGACTTTGATATTTCACAGACAGGGTAATACAAACCTACTGAATAGAACCCAGAAAAATCATATCACCTAGACAACAACACCAAAAAAGGACTACAATGCCAAAAAATAGGGTGTCCCACTTTTGACACTCCTATTCAATCAGAAAATGAATTTTAAGAACTTGTTTTTGACATTATCCTAGTCATGTACCTAAATTCTTAGGCCTTGTCTCAAAATAGACAACTCATAATAAGCTAAGTCATATTTTTTCTCATTTAATACTATTTTTAGAAAAGGCAAAAATACAATCTATCTACACAATTTAGTGGCTTAATTATTGCACAGTATTTACTAATTTACCCTACTCAAACCTATTTATTTAATTATGTATACAACTCCATTATTATAAAAAATAACAAAACATTTGGTGAACTTGAGTTACTTTAATTTTTTGCATAAAAACCATAGAAACCCTAGGATAAATTCCTAGCTGATTTTTTGGTTATTTTTTAAATTCTCTTGAATATTAAAATTAGAAATTCCTCCGAAATTTTAAAATTTTATAGTAAATTTTAAAACAAATTTATTGCAAACCCTAGTTACCTACACTAGGTCCCAGTAATTTTTAAGCATTAATCCAATAATTTCTTGATTTTTTACTTGCACATATAAATAAATAATTTATCTCAAATTTTAAAATAAATTTATGTCAAACCCTAGTTACATCAACTAGCTGCTAGTAATTTTCCATTCATTTTCTAAGTTTTTAATTACATTTTAAATTTAGAAAATCACTTCAAATTTCAAAAATTCATACTAATTTCAAAAAAAATCTTTTTCTCAAAACCTTAGTTACATCTACTAGGTCCCACTAAATCAAACATTCTCCCATAATTTCTAAATTTTTACTTCCATACTTATCTCAAAAATTCAATTTCAAATTCAAAAATTCATAGTATTTCATAAAAATATCACTGTTAAATCCCTCATTGCTTGTACTATCACCTATTTACTTCTTGAGGTATCACCTAACATCCTTACTCAAATTGAAAAAAATATTCTCATTTATTTAAAAACTTTTCTTAGATTTCTTTCAAATAATAAAGAAACCATAATGGAGCCTATCATGTATATGAATGATGAAGTCTATCATATGTTAGTACAAAGCTTCATCCTTTTCATTTTATGTTTATGTTTCATTATATGGGATGATATTAAAAAATTCATTTCAAAAAATGCACAAGACTTCAAAATTATTTTTGCATATTCTCTTTTTGTCATAAGGAATAATTACCAACTCCATGGTGCTACACATATTCAAAATGTTATTTTACATGTCAAAAGTTTGTGTCTTTATGCAAAAAATCATGTTCTCTATCCTTTGCTTTCTATTCCTCATGTGGAATTTTTTTCAAGATTATCATGCTAAACACATTAGAAATGTCGTAGCACATGCCAAAGTTTCTTATACATTCATGCACAAATTCATGTTTTCTATCACTTGCTTTCTATCTCTCATGTGGAAACAATTTCAAGTTTATCATGGTAAACACATTAGAAATGTCATATCATATATCAAAATTCTAAATGTATTCATGCACAATGTCATTCCCTCTATTACATACTTTCTCTCATGAGGAAATATTTTTAGGACTATCTTGTAAAATGTATTAAAAATGTCATGATTCAAGTCAAAGTTTTCTATGCATTAATACATAATTCCATGTTATTTATCCTTTTTTATTATCTATCATGTGGAATGTTCTTTATAAACATATTGATATATATGGTTTCTATTTATATGTATCTAAATCTTTGGCTAATTTTAATTATCTCCTTATCTCTATTAGACACAAATAAACACTAGTAGTTATATCTATCCCTCCTCTATTCAAACTTGGTTCATCTAGCTTTTATCCTGCACCTACTACCAACTCTATGCCTATAGTAGATCATGGGGTCCATGCTATCACCCAAGTTTATGAAGATAGGAAAGTCAGTTTCACCCATGGTTATAGATTTGTCCCTTAGATTAGCACCCATTTCAATCTAGTTTTAGCTCCTCCACTATTATAGTTCTTCCTCCAGTCTAGATTCAGCAATAGTCAAGACCTTCATCGCTAGCACAGAGAGTTCGTACACCTATTATCTTTAATATTATAGATAAATTCCATCTACCATATTCACACCCAAGGTAGTCTCATTAAGATCTCATGAATTTACACATAGAGGACATGTTCAAAGAGCTTCTCCCACTACCAAATGGGTCCTTAAGATCCCTATACTTGCATCCACTTCTAAAAGTTACAATGGGACCCCAAAGTTGGTTTCCACTATAGAGATTTTAAAGCATTTAAAATTTATATAGCTTTTAGAGCCACAATCTTAGCATTTCCATCATGCTTCATGATCATGCATGATCCTTCTTGATACAAGATAACATGATAGGGAGTTTCCCATGAGAGTCATCGATTAGTATCATTTCTTCATAGTATTAATTGTGAATAGCTTCCTTTTGTTTGATTATACATAGTTACTTTTCAATTTATTGTACATATTCTCCCCTATTTGATTATACATAGTTCAAATATTTTAAAATACAAAAACAATATAACATTTCAAAAATCCAAAAAGATTCAAAAATGTCAAAATAACAGAAACATTTTGATTGTATGCATCATCCATGCTTTACATTACTAATACTATGATAGGACTTACATTTTCTATTTCATGCTATTATATAACTATTTATCTACATTACCATGCTTCACTTGATCTTCTTTGAGTGTGTACAGTGATAACCATCTCTTTGATTGCTTCACTCTACCCATTGAAGGGGCATCCTACATCTACATTTGAGACACACTTCGATATGCATACCCATCGAGGGAATTTTCTACATGAATACACCATACAAGTTATGTCATTCCTACAATAAACACTATAAGTTATCATGATGATGTACATTACTTAATAATTTACATAGATTACTATATCAATATTTCACTAGTGTCTAACACTTGTGTATCTTTTAACATATACCTAGTCTTGTACTAAACATGTCTTTCATACTTTCACTCTTGTTGGATTATTTATATGTAATTCTATCTTTCCAGTTACTACATGCTTTCTTTTCTTGCTTATCATAGCTTGTTGAATTGCATTTCCAATTCTTGCCTGTCTCTTATATGTGCCTTAGGATATTTACCAATGTCCTCCCCTTATATTTATGTCTGTGCCTTAGGACATTTTCCAATGTCCTTTTCTTATATTTCCCTATGTGATTGTGGCTTCCATGTCAACTTGATTATTTCAATTATATGTTTATGTGACTTTTGAACATGCCTTGTGTGTTTGTTTTTTAGTTTGAGTGACATGTGCCCATGTTTCTTATTTACTTGGCCCCTTGGACAACCTTATATGCATATTGTTTATTGATTTGTGTGCCTATTGCTTGATTGATTTCAATTGCTTCTAATTCCATGATCCATATCATGCATTTACCTTTATTTCTTGGATGCCATGATGGACATCATGCTCCATCCCCCTAAATAATAGCTAACATCTAACATTTCTAGTTCTAATTAAATACATTACACATAACTTTACATTTTTATATATATCTAGGCATGCCTTTATTGATATAATAATCTCTCAATACAAACATTGTTATATCTAGAGATATCTTGTCAAATATCATTGTTATATCATGTATCTATGCAACATAACATACTTGCAAGACTCTTTTCTTTTGAGGGCAATCATTTTAGGTTCAATAATTCCTACCTTTAGAAGAGGGGGAAATAATAGGGGTGTTTTTCATAGAGATCAAAGCTCTTAGTAGTCAAAAAATTAGCATTCATATCACCCAATGCAAAATCTAGAGGTCAAAACAGTCAGGATAGAATAGAAAAATAGTGATAATTCTAGATCAACAACTAGTTTTAGTACAAGACAATAATGCAAAAATGGAAAGTAGTGATAAACACAAGGGTGTCCTCATTTTTGAACTCTTGTCTAAGAATAAAAACACCCATTTTTGCTATTAATAGTTAAAAATTTCAGCTTAGTTATAGTTTTTGCATATCTAGATCAGTCAAAATCAATATTTTTAGTATAATTTTATTAGGGAATCCAGATTTAGGGGGTTTCATGCATGACATGATGGCTCTCACTTTTAGTTTTAGATAAGGTAGTTGACATAAATACCAGATAAAATCCATGTTATATAAACTAGTGATTGGGGGCAATGTGTATGGCACATTGGTCTTCTTTTGTTTTTGAGTTTAGTTTATTACATAGGCATTCTCAATAGTTGCATGTCTTACTCCATCTTCAGGTGGTTGGCATCATTTTAAACTTTCATACAATTTTTACTTCCCAATGACTCTAGTTCAAGTTTTGGCTTTCACATAAGCATATTGCATCAGTTTTAGAGTGGATTTCATACAAGCCTAACCTCCATCTTTTAAAATGGTTCAAAATGGCCTAGTTTTTAGGATACATTTGACTATCCACACCACATTATAAAATTTTAAAAGCATCCATGGGCTCCATGATCCATATCATATGACATATATTCTATATTGATATCACTTCATAGCTTCACTTCAAAGGGCAATGATGGATCCAAAGGGTTAGCCTTTATATTCTTGAGCCACCTATTCATAGGGGTTAGACACAAAATCCAAACATCAATTAGCACATGCATGATTCATTAACTTCACTTAGTTGGCAATGATGGAGTGAAAGGGCTTGCATTTGTATTCTTGAGCCAACTTCTAAGGAATTGAGCACTTAGCTTCATTTGTGATATCACTCTTGATTCAACACATACCCAACATCATCTAGAATAATCCAACATCACAATAAGTTTTTTATTAGTTCGTATACTTGATGAGATGTATTTGTTCCTTTTTCTTCCTCTTTATCTTAACCAACTTTTTATTTTAGATATATTTTATCTAGTAAGAACTAATTTACTTTATGATTTTCATTGCAAATTCACACTTCACAATGTGCTCACTCTATGCACATCCAACACCACATAACTTCATGAGCTTCCCCATTATAGGTAAGTTCAAGTATGCTTCCTACTTTCTTTTATCCTAATATTTCACTTTGATGCATCACTAGAATAAAGGGGGGAAAATGTGGTCATATAAAATGTGGAATTTGGCTACTTGAGTGTGGCTAATGACACCCAATCCATAGGTCCTCTTACTTGCTTACACAACCCTTATAGTCTTTTATTTCATTGATACCTAGTTATCTACAACCTTGAAAACTTATCCGTTACATACCTAAGTATTTATTTTAGGCCCAGATCCATCCCCCCAAGTCTCAATCCCCCTAGACAATAGCACCTAACTTGGATAGGAGTGTTAAAACCTAGGGTGTCCTATTTTTGGCATTGTTATCCAAGTGCAAATCTGGTTCAAATGGTCATATTCTCTCATATCCTTATCATGATTCATGTCATCTTAAAATTAACTCATATATCCCATGATCATTAAATCCCCTATAAAAGACCATTCAAATTCTATTTAGAAGGGTTGACACTCATTTACAACAGAGAAGCAAGAATACAAACTAGGACACTCAATTACTTTTCCCTATTCTTTGTATTTAGCCTTTCAATATTATTCCAAGATTATTCAAACCCTTTCACTAGTCCCTAGACATCTAAATTACACCCATTTTCACATCTATTTGCATTTTGATACATATTTTCACGAAGCACTTCAATGGGAGAACTACATTATCTTGATACCTCCTCAGAGTATTAGTATGTAGGTAGTGTACACACACATGGGGTGTGAAGTGTGTCCAACATATCCTTTACACACTAACCCCTTCTCTCTCTTTCCCAAATTTCCTTTTAAGTTCAACAACAAAGAGATCCTATGGATTTTGAAGATTAAAATAGATGAATAATGAGCTCCATAGACTTCTGAGCTTTGATATTTCACTGACAGGGTAGTACAAACCTACCAAATAGAACCTAAAAACTTAGATCACCTAGATAAAAGAACCAAAAAATAACTACAACATTAGAAAATAGGGTGTCCCACCTTCATCACTTCTATCCAATCAAAAAACAAAGTTTAGGAACCTATTTTTGACACTATCCTAGTCCTATACCTAAATTTTTAGGCCCTATCTCAAACTAGATAGCTCAGAATAAGCTAAGTCATATTTTCTCTAATTTATTACTATTTATAAAAATACAATTTATGTACATAAATTAGTGGCTTAATTATTACACATTATTTACTGATTTACCCTACTTAGACCCATTTATTTAATTAAGAATAAAATTCCATTATTATGAGAAATAACAAAACATCTTACAAAACCTAAACAAATAGTGAGGGATTCTAAGTGACAAAACATAATTAACTCAAAGTCATTGGATAAACATTATTACAATTAAGGTTGTTATTTTAACTCCTAATCAAATATTATAACTAATGAACATAAATCACCTTTGACTATCTATTGCACAAACTATGAGGTTGTACCAAAATGGTACTTCTAAACCAATTCAAAGATTATTTTATCAAACCTATTACATGAATGATTACCAATATTCATTAACCTAAAAATACTATTCCATGTACTTTATTGACATAATTTTATGAATTATCCATAGGCTATCTAAAACTACAAGATCATATATCAAATTTCTAAAATATAGAAATTGAGGAGATATCCATACAACACACACTTACAGAATAACCTAAATGATTTCTTATTTTTATTGAATATAAAAATTTCTCTTCCTTTTGGAATGAAGAGGCTACATGTATATATAGGCTTGGTATGGGATGCCTCATCTCTAAATCAAGGTCTATAGTTACACCTTCTTAGAATGGATCAAGCACCATAAACCATGCATAATATGTATGGTTACAATAAATATAATTTGTCATAAACGATAAAATATATTACAACAAAATTATGGTTATAACAAATGTGTGCATTCTTAGAGACAAGATGCCTATGAGTTGGTCATTTCAAGAGGTGGCACTTGCATGTTGGTAGATGTTGTAGCCATTATATTTGTAACTAAAGTTACAACTATAGTGGACCTTACTATTGAATAAGTAGTTGATGTATGCATCTAAATTTTCTCACTTCATTTAATGTCACTAAGATTCTTATTAATCAACACTAATTCCACTTATCTCATTTATTCTAATTTATCTCATTATTTTATCCCCCCTTCTTAATCAATTATTTAACATTTCCTTTTAATATTTAATCATTATACTAACCTTATCCTATCCCACAAATTAATTAATCTATCCTAAATCCCATTATTCAATCCTAATCCTATTTATCTATTATTTGGGAATTTTAAAGTCCCATGACCCCACCTAACCACCTACCCTAGCCTATGCCTAGGCTCTCCTACACCCCAAGTCCTTAATTACCTACCTAATCCCCATATAACTCCCTTATAAACCTCATTAATCCATAAGAATTATTCTAGAACCCTCCAAATCTATAACCTTCCCTATTCTCACACTCCTCTCTAAATGCCTCAAAATCTAAAGGCTTCCAAAGAATTTTAAATTCCTTGGATAATCGACAACCATTGATCTCCTCCAACCAATTTAAAACCTCAAACATTTATTTTTACATCCTCTATGTAGTTAAATAACTCACTTACTCCATAACAAATCCATGACAAACAAATCAACAATCTAGTAAAATCATAACAAATCCATGCCAATCCAATCCTTGATTGAGTCCTTCATCAAACATCCTTATCATTCCATCATAATGTCACAAATATGAGTCAAGGTATATCAATCCTCATTCAAATACTTTTATTTTTATTCTATTTAATCATGGTGTGGAGCATTTAGCTTTAGGATCATAATGCTCTTTTGAATTAATGTAATCATCCATTGCATTTAGTCTTAATGGCTCTATCACTTTAACTAGGTAGTTGGTTATTTGGGTTTATTGAATTATATGATTTAATCCATAGAGATAAAATTTCATCTACATTTTTTTGACCATAGTGGGAGTCCCTCCTAATTTTAACAATTTTCGCTTCTTAGCTTTTAGGTCTAATCTATCAAGGAAAATATCATAATTTTGGAATTTTGTGTGCACATGTTCAAGTTACAATATTTCACTGGTAGTGATGACTATGTAGTCACTATTTTACCCTTGATATTAATTAATTTAGGATAATAATTTAAATTAATCACTAACTATTTCCTCTGACTATGTAGGGTTTTAACATTTTGATAACACCACAACTCACAAATTATAACTTTGTCCAGAGAGTTATGATTTTGTCTAATGAGTCAATATTTTATTTTAATCTAATAACTATATATTTTTCAGGTTCCTATCTATTGGAAAAAACATGACTTCAAAAGTCATGACTTTCCCCTACTAGTTACGATTTTGTACTGTTGACTTGTGGTATTGAAGATTTCCAACACAAACATAAAGTCATCATAAAATTGCAACTTTAAACATTGTGGTTTTGCCCTAGTAACTACTATATTATAAAGAGAGATATGGTTTCTTAATTTTTGGTAAAATCACTAATATTGATTTATCATCCCCTAACCTATAGATTTCAAACTTCATATTTTCTATTTTTCAAGGATCAGTAGTCAATTAAACATCACATGACCCCCTTTTTTACATCTTATTGATCCTACTTGGGTCTTGAAGGGAAATTTCAACTAACCACATCCTATAACCAAATTTGGTTTTTATTAGTTTTTTTATGTGATTTATAGGGACAATAGGAGAGAAGCAAGGAAAGAAGAACATCTACAGGATAAACCAAACACAATCCTTGAACTTTTTCCATATTTCTACAAAACTGTAGATCACAAAAATTTTAGATTCATGACCTTGCTCTGTAAAGTTATGGTTTTATGCCCATAGTCATGATTTTTTCATTTTGATCATTTTAAAATAACTCTACCTACAAATTGTCTTTGAAAATCCCATAGGGTAGACTTATGGTAAAATCTATTTAAGTACACTTTCTATTGCTTAGAATTTTGATTAATTTTTTGATAAAAGTCTCAAGTGTTTTGTGTATAAAATTTTCATAAAATTAGTTTTAATTTGCCTTAAATCATCTATCAATAAACATTCCTAAACCTCTAAGAAACTTATCAGAATTTGTTTAATCATCAAGTTTGAGTCACATAGTCAAAATTTGGAGATTTTGTAATTTACCACAAAAACACAACTCTCATTTTATATAAAATAGATATATTTTCAACCTCAGTCATGGTTTTGTCTAACTATCAGGATTTTATAGCCTAACCATCATGGTTAATTACCTTCTACAAAATCACAACTTGTAACTTATGGCTTTATATTGTGTAGTGATTTTTGCCTTCAATTTGGTTCTTTTTAAGTACATTTTTCAAAGTTGTTTTTCATGAATTTTGAGTCATTCTAGGCTTCCCACAAGGCCCAAATTGATTTTAATGTTAAGGTCTCAACCATGCCCTATACCACAATAGGAAGCACATCTAGGGCACTACCCCTAGACCCTACAAGGGGTGCTACCCCTTGATCACACTGGAGGATTCCACCCCTAGACCCCCACATTGTGACCCGATCACCTCTAAGAAATTATAGATCCAAATCATGATTTTTAGGGTGTTTTTCTTAAGGCCTAGTGTACTAACATCTTGTTTCTTGCAGAGTATGTTTTATTTTGTCTAACACCTTCTTATGTAGGTCATATTTTGGTCTAACATCATTTTTCTTGTAGGTTTGCCCTCAATATTTTAAATTTTTAAAATACTAATCTTTGTGTTATAGGACCCCTTTCTTGAATGTTACAATCAAACTACTAACCTTGTGCTTGTAGGTTGCCTATCAAAGACTGCTTATGGAACTTTGAAAATCATTTATAAAGCATTTTAATCACTCTATCTTGTATAAATTATTTTTAATAATCTTGTTATGTGTATATCTATTTGTTTTGTATGATGTTATCTTTCATCTTATATATATCACATCTAAATTAAATTAGTTAATTAATCCTTTTGATATACCTATTGTATCTCGAGGGCTATGATTTGTGTATGTTCTACACCTTACATCCTTATAGAAATTATTAAGGGATCAAAACCACCTATAAACCCTCCCACTTTATTTTATATGGGTAATGTGACATGGAATTGACACCCATGGACTTTTTATAGTCTTAAGGGGATAGTGATCATGGATTTCATCACCACGCACTAATAAAATTTTTATATTTTGGAGTATAAATATTAGGGAAAACTATTTTTAGGCTATGTGGTTGACTCCATACAAGTCATATATGAAGGGGAAGAGTTAACTCTTTAAACTGGGCATTAGATAATACCCTACAAAATTTTGAGCCCCATCGTAACTTTACATATATTAGATATGCCCATATAAATCCATTTAAACCTATCATAAAAACCTTTCATCTGTAATATCTATATCACTACTAGAGTTAGTATTAGTTCCTAACTAGCCATCATGTGAAAATGGGGCCGAGAGGGATCAATTAATTTTGTAATGTGTCATCAGCCTAGAGCTTCACTCATAAAGTCATTAGATGGTACAAGTATCATGTTACATACCCTAGAGTTTAATAATCATAAGTTATGGATTACTTTCTTGGGTGTGTGTTGTGTTAAACCTATGTTATTTTTGAGTTGAGTCATCCTTCATCCAAACCTATACACCTAGCTAGGTCCTTTACACAACCCATCTTGTACATCCGACTATCATTTTGTATATATCTATCTTATCAAAACCATCATCATATATCATCACCATAATGTTGTCTACCCTTTTCATCATCTTCCATATATCATATTCTTATATTCTTATCCCATCCCTCATCTTTTTTTCATCCCATCCTAGTATAGTCATCTCCACCCATTTACCAAACCCCCATCATCCACATATCGTAATTATTATCACTCTGGAGTGCACCCTATTTGAAGATGTGAAATAAACCCATTCTCCCCAAATAATATAATTTTATCTTCTTAGAGTGTGGGTGACTCTATATTGAGAAAAACCTTCAAATAGGGATGGATCCCTTAATATTTATCTCTAAAACTAATCTACTTTTGATTTTTTTGGGATGAAAATGGAGAAGGAAATTGAAATGGGAAATCCTATCTAATGGGGTAATGCACTTGAATGATTGATATTCTTTGAAAGATTTATAAAATTGAGTAAGACAAAAATATGAATCTGAAATAAAACTCTACATTCAATCTTGAACATCAATGTTTCAAAAGAAGGCCTAAAATAAGTTTTCAAAGCAAATTCAAATCTCAACTCTTCCAATGACCTGTAGAGGATGATATTTTCATAGTAGGTGTGGAAAGGACAAAAAAAAAGGTAATTGTATGCCACTTGTATGATATTAAATAGTCAAATTACACCCTATTCTAATCTAAAACCATATTCAAAAGATCTTTATTTGTTAAAATGGTGTTAATTAATTTTTTTGTCTTTAGGAATTATCAAAATGGCTTGAAAAAACCAATATATAAGTATAAATTCTAAACTATATCCAATTTGGAATTTATTTTATAGAAGGATTAGTATTGTTTAGTTAACTCAAGACCTAATCCGCTTACAATATAAAACAATTCATCTAAAGCTCTAATCTCTATGAAAATTTGCATGATCTTCAAACTTTGGCATAGAAGGGAGATGGTGGGCCAATGAACTAGTCAAGATTCCATCATTCATGAAATTTCATGCCAAAATTTATTTTAATCCACTTAGGATAATATATAGTTGATGTATTTGAAATCTTGAAATGACATGTTAACCAAGGATAGATGCATGAATTATCAACTAGTCAACTTATAGTCATGGCTCCTTAAGACTAGTTACCTACCTCTTTAGCCTCTTCCTACTTGAAAAGTAATTTTAAAGGATTAAAGGTGAATTATATCTCCATGTAATAATATATAGGAATAATTTAAACTCATTTTTAACTCCTTGATATCTTCTCTTAATACTAAACTCAAACTTGACACTTGATCAATTAGGCCTACTATGCCAAAAAAGGCCTAAAAGCCCATATGTTAACTTGGACTCCATGAAACCTGAAAAAATAATTTTAACATAACTATAAAAAATTTTCACATCACAATATATGTGATTATTATGAGAAAACACTCACCACTCAGTCAATAGGGTTGACTAGGCCTATTTTGCTCCATTTTCCTACAAACTGGCCATTTTGATTGAGCTAGTAGGGGAACTTCTAGGATTATTTCTAATCAAATGAATATTTTAAGATCAATAATACGTCTCAATATTCAAGTTCCATTGATTATATTTTATTAAACTACCTTCATTTTACATGCTTTTTTCCAAAAAAGAACCCTAATTTTTGCCCTCATCCATACAGATCCATGCATAAAATTGAAATTTATGGAATAACATATTATTTTAATTTATTTTTTTTAAATATTAATGTTGATCCAATATTATTTGGTTGAAATAAAATCAAATTTTTTCAAAACTAATTTTTTGAGGGTTTACGAGGGTTTTGAAGCTGAATCTTCAAAATGATGATTCATGAGGTACAGACCTCCAAATCCAAAAGTATTTATATTTATGTGTATCAAAATAACCCACATAACATCCTTTAAAATATTGGGTTCCCATATGAAATATATGAAAAGTTACCATGTGGAGGAAATTTGCATATAGGGTTTAGCTTGCATTTTAGGCTACCTACGCTCTTGATGATTATTCATAAAACATATCCCCTCAAATAATCTTAACTATTAATTAATTATAATAAAATAGGTTTTATAAAAATATAATAATAGTGTTTGGCCAAATCCACACGTGGTGAGAGATATGAGCATTTGAACAAGAGGCTTAGAAGGTTGTCTAGAACTACAAAAAAGTGAAAAAAATTAACCAAAATGAAAATGAATCTTACAATATTTCTAAAATCCTAAAAAAATCATCATGGGGTCTATAAAATTATAAAAAACACTCTAAAATTATTCTTTTCTTGAAAATCTCAAAAATGCCTTCTTGGCCTATATGCTTATTTACTTGTAAAAGCCTATATGAGCACAGTTTAATTAAAATTTTGAGTTTTTTACAAATTTTAATGGTTATTTGATGATTTAAAACATCATACCATGATTTTAAAGCTTTTACCTGGGCTTAGAAACCTCTATAGCACCTCAAAACACTACTTTCTCTAATGGTGACCTCCAACGAACATGTCGATGACTGTGACAAAACATCAAGTAATTACACTCATTTAATGGTCATTAAATATTTTAATAATGATATCCAACTAATTATGACATTTAACCCAAAATTTAAAGTCCTAATTCCACCTGTAGCTCCTAGAATCCTCAAATTTCCCTCGAGTTTGACCCCTGTGCATGGAGTGTCTACAAAATTGATCGAGTTTTAATGTGTTTAAGGTGATTTTATGGTTTTATGAGGTTTTAAGGTTAAAATAACCTTAATTTATCTGAATATTATCCTCAATAACTTTTAAAACCCCTCTACCCCTATTTTAAAGCAAACTTTATCCCTCAAACAAGTCAAATAAGCTTCAAAACTAACATATTCCATAGAGTAGGTCTATACTAGTAATTTCAAGGACTTATATTACTATATATGATCTTGTTAAAATGTTTTAAAGTGTCTATTAACTAATTAACTAAAGTGTTAAAATGTTTTAAAATGTTATATTACAAAATCCATTAAGGAATAACTTGAAAGAAAGCGGAAGGCAGAATCCGGAAGGCGAAAGGCAGATGTTTTTAAAATTTGAATGACGCGCTGGGGCGCGCTAGGCATGCTGGGTGCGCTGGAAGCAGTGCAGGGCGGGCAGCGTGCACAGGAAGCACTCCTAGAAGGTGCAGGGAGGCAGATAGAAGGCAGCCCCCCTCAAGGGGGAAGAGAAGGATGGAAAGTAAATAGAAAACTGCTGGTGGAGACCCAAGAAGGAGGTAATAATCCTGGAGGGATGGCAGAAGAGGCAGAAACAAATGAAGAAATAGAATTTTCTACCCAACAAGAATACTCTATTGCTGTGGAGGGACAAAAGACTGAAAAGGAGAAAGAGAAAGAGCTTTTAAACAAGGAAAAACTCTCAGAAGAGCTGAAGGCAGAGTACTCAGAAAAAAAGAAATGGTCCTCTCTGTTTGGCAAGAAATCCAATGAAAAACTTCTCTTCCCGCTGGTTATTACAAAATCCTGCTGGGAGAAAGGTGAGTTACAGGTTTTTATCCCAGATTCTTTAATAGATCTTTCTGTGTCTTCTTTGGAATTCATCCTTGTGGGGAAATTTTTAGGGGCAAGACCAGATTTAGTATCTCTTACTAAAATGATTAAAAGAAAATGGGTCATTCGAGGAGAGGTTGAAATGGCCCCTATGTTGAATGGTTTTTTCTTGTTTAATTTCAACTATAAAGAGGACATGAAGATGGTTCTGTGTGGAGGACCGTGGTCTTTTGGCAAATGTTCTTTAACTATTAAAAAATGGGAACCTAACTTAGATCTTTCAGATTCCTTCTTAAATACTCCCATTTGGGTAAGACTACCTGGCCTCCCTCTTGAGTTTTGGCATGAGGAAATTTTTAAAGGTATAGCCAGCTCTTTTGGTGAACTTGTGGCCTTGGATGATGCAACGGCTACCAGATCCAAAATTCAACAGGCTAGACTATATGTTAAAGTTGTAGATTTGAATAATCTCCCAGAAAAGGTGGATTTAATTTCAAAGCATGGAAAAAAAACTCAAAGGTTTGTTTTTGAAGATCTGCCCAACTCATGCTATGTTTGTAAAAAATAGGGGCATTGGGCCAAAAACTATCCTTACAAAAGAAAAAATTATTCAAGCAGTGTTTTGGAGGACAGAAAGACTAAGGTTCAGCATAAGAAAGTATGGATACCCATAGAAAATAATCTACAAGAACTAAAGATCAATGAAGATAATAAAGTCTTGTATGCTGAGGAGGAGAAAGAGATCTCTAATCCACAATCAGAGGCGGATGAAGAGTTTGCTGATGAGAATGAAAATTCTGAGCAAGAAGGTAAAGGACTGCAATTAGTAACCACAAATCCTGAACAAAGAATGGGTGACTTGATAGACTTATCAAAACAAATTGTGGGCTATCAAAAGATGGAAGACCGATGGGGAGATGTAGAAGACATAACTGAGCGGAAGAAAGGAAATTTTGTGGATAGAACTGAAAATAAATTAGAGATAGGAGAACCTCTAGATTCTCAATCCAAGGAGATTTAGGCTGAGAATGCTCCCCCTCTGAAGGAGCTAAACGTAAATGACAAAGGAGAAAACATAAAGCACTTTCTAAACCAAAGAAAAGTGCTGATAAAAAAGACCATTACAAAGGGCGTTGAAACAAGAAGTAGCAAAAAAGACCAGAAAATGAAGGTGATACACTCGGCTTCTACAACGGATAAATCTGGAAAAGGAGGCAGGCAGATTTTAAAAGTGAAACCGGATGTTGGATCTCTTGACAGACTGGGAAGAAGATCCGCAAAGAAAAATAGAGAGCTAGAAAGTAAGCAGAATATTGCTGATGGTAGGCAGGCAACTATTCTGGACTTTGCACCTCAAAAATAGTTAGAAAATCTTTCTTTGGATTGTGAGGGGGCGGAATATAAAATGAATATTGATGATGCCCCTATTTTTTCCTGTTTTTGCTGCTATTTTTTAGTAGGCTTAAGGATTGTTGATCCTGGTGTTTGTAATTGCTCTATCTTTTTTTCCTGTCAAAGAGTTTCGGGGCCCCTTCAAAACCTGTTTTTACCTCAATCTAAAACTAATTTTACTTTCTCAAGATGACATAATAACCCTCAAACCATGTTTTTGAGCCCTTATATAGTTATGTTTCATACAAGTCTATGTGGTATGACTGTAAAAGTGGTCCTTTGAGAGTTATTTCATTGACATTTTGATGATATGCCATCATTTACATCCTCATTCTCTTCATCCACTAGATATGGAACAAACTTATAAGCCATTGCCTACTCTTGTTCTTGCTAGCATTGAAAGACCTTATAAATGGATACAATCTTGTCATTCCCATGTGTGGTTGTAGGTTAATGTTTAAATTTTAAGCCCTTCCTTAGCTTGAATGTATCCATTTCCCTTTTATGATCAACTAGTGCTTGTTCCTTCAAAATTTAATTCATCTTAGTCATTAGGCCTTTCTTGGCTTAGAAAGTGCTTTAGCCTTAAAGCAGCTATAGGTAATGACTATGTTATAGGCCTATAGGGCATCATTACTATAGTTATATATGTTCTTTACCCAGGTCTCCTTCCCTCTTTGAAAGGATCCTACATTGTTATTATAGTTATTTTTAATCCCTAATATATATTAGTGCTAATAGTGTCTTAGGGTCTTCAAACACCTCACAATCCTCTTTGATCCTTGAAGAACTAACTTTACTATGATCATATAGGCTTGTAGGTAGAGTTTAAGGTTGTAAATGGTGATCAATGAGGGATGTGATTGTAGGTCATCAAATCTCTTAAAACTCAGTATTCCTTTTCCCTTTTTATCACTTCATGAAAATGCTAACTCATACTTAATTTTCCTTTAATGATCAAAAAGCCTCTTAAAGTGTTCAACATTGTTTTATTATAGGTGGAATTTTTGAGTGACATAGGCCTAGAGAAAGAGAATGTTCCTGGGCTATAGGGTACCTTATTTAGAAATAAAACTACCCTTTATTTTCTATCATTAACTTTTCTAATATCAACCTTGCCACTTTACTTCTTGATTTGGCAATGCTTATGCCCTTAACCTCTTTGATAGGTTTCTTAGGTCATCAAACCCTTGCCTAGTTGTAGCCTACCCTGAGTGTATAGATAGGGAACTAATTTGAAGTGCATTAGTGTTGAAACCACAAACCTCCAAGGACTAATAGCATGCTTTCATCCTTCTTGTCATTTTCCATCAAAACCAAAGCTTTACTTATTTTGAAAATTTAACCTAGGGTTGCACTTAATTCATCCTACTACCATGGTTTTAGCTTCTGAAGGAAAGGCTGTAGGTGATCTAAAGTATCATTTGTATGGATTTATTCATGTATGTGACATAAAAGACCCAAAAATCCTCTTAAATTATTGTAAAATTATCCATTTTCTTGAGTAGAAAACATAAAACTCCACTCTCCCTTCAAGTATCTTCTTTGGATCAGGCTTAATCTTGAATTTATCTACAACTATCATGGCCATAGGTCATGATTTTTTTACTATGTATAATATTTGTATGAGACCATAACTTATTTATTATGCTAATATTTCCTCCATGATTGATAATTTCTTATGACAATGATGTTAATGATAAATATAACATTAAAGAAGGTTTCTTCCACACTTGAGCATACACTGGACCTTCATGATCAGTTGTTTGATTGATGTATTGCTGTAGAAGACCATTCTTGACTAAATGTGTCCCTGAATGATCAACAAACACTCTTTATCATGATCATTTTACTCTTTGATCAACCTGTGGCTCTTTGATGATGAGACTAGGTAATGGAGATGGGTGTGAGGTTGATAGGGATGAATGGAGAATGGAAAAATGTGAATGGAGAAGTGGTGGGATCAATAAGAAGCTAGAAAACAATGGAAAATGGCTGTGTATAGGAGTGGGATGGGGTGGGTGAGATGGAAGTGGGAAAGGAGGACGAAGGACCATGGCAAGACCAAGAGAAGCAATTTATGCAAATATGTACATGTAATCATCATACCATGACAAATTGGAGCAAATTGAAGGAGGGTAAAGAGGAGAATTATAAACATGGTTTTCTCCTTAAAAACTTAAAATATGCTAAACTAGCTCCTTTTGAGACACTTGAAAGCATGGAGATGACTTATTGGCCATGAAACTTGGTAAAACTATAAAATTAATTATTAAAAATCAATGAAAAACTTGATTTAACCCATAAAATGTCATTTTATTGAAAACTTGAAGCTAACTCATCCTCAAGGACCGTACAATTCACCTTTGAAGCTCATACTACTCTTTCTTTGATTGGCTGAGTTTTTAACCTTTGTTTGACCTTAAATTTGATGAATAATAGCTTAAGGAGGACATGAAAATGTATAAGGGATCCCTAAGAATCTTCACCAACTAGAATTTTCTTGAAATGATGCCCTAGTTAAGAGAAAATGGAGAAAACAAGTTGCAGGCCTACAAAAATTTGCTTGACTTTAACTGAATTGTTCATGAGCCTAGAGAATATAATTGAGGATATAGTTAAATCATCAAGAATCCATCTGAGTCTACTCTATTTACCCTAAATTTTAGAGTTTTACCCTTCCTCAATAGTTTGTACCACTCCCATACCTACAAGCAAGTCTCTTTGTGCCAAAAAGCAAAGTACCAAAAGAAGGCTAATTTAGGGCCTATATGGCCATGTAAATGTTCATGAATCTTGAGTATGCCCTATAGATGATCTCCCCTGACCTAGACTATGTGGAATCCATATGAATTTTGTACTATCAATTGAGAAATGAAGGATAAGAGCTCATTTTTACCTTTTAAAGCCAAGTTAAGTTTTCCACCACTTGGAAAGGAATATTTGAGAAGCATTACATATTATAACATGCATAAATACAGTTTTTAACAATTTTTATATTTAAAAAATGAAAATTGGCATGTGTGGGATTTTTTTGGGGATTTTTGAGCTATTTAGCATATGAAAAAACCATTTTATGACTTGAAACTTAGGCCTTAGGATATTTTCATACCTTTGAAAATGTTAAAATACATTTTGAAATAGTTCAATGTCTTTTGAAACTATTTTTGACTAAAATTAGTGCTTTTAGGCCATAAATGACTAGATTGACTAGCTACAAAGGGCTAAGGACTAGTATTAATTTGGCCTTTACAGGTTAGTTTACTAATAATTTTGGTTAATTTTAAGGATTGACCAACCTATTGGTTAAATAACTCATAAACTCTAGCTAGGATAGACTTGGATAAACACATTTACTTTTAGAAGATCTTTTGTAGGTAAAGACACAAACAAGATAACTAACACAAAAAAAAAAAAAACATGAGCACCTATACACTTAGAGGAATGGAAAAACACAACTAGAAAAAAAACAATAATACTGAAAGCATGAGTGGATGTGCACTTAGAGAAAATAACAATAGTTAGTCTATTATGTACAAACTAACCTCTAACTTGCTGGTCCTCCTAGATCAAAAGGAAGATTTAACAATTCAGTTCCGTGATGAGATGGATTATTGAATAAGGCATGAAAATTCTTGACCCTTGGTCTTTATACATCCTTCTTTTTTTTTGTATTTTCCAATTTTATTATCATGATGATCAATGAGAACTAGGTAGCTCCAAATAAATCAGCTACATGTATCCAGATAGTCCTAATATCTTCAAGTGGTTTCTTGACTGCAACTTCCAATGATGATCACATAAGACAAATCTGGTGTCCTTAGTAAGAATAGGATTCTTCTTGGCTGAAACTTCTTTAGGATCATTAAGAAGCTCTACATATTCTACCCAATCTTGGCCATTGTCCTCCATGGGAAACTCTTTGTCCACCTTCTCAAGCACTTGATCCTTTTGAATAAGAGATATCTCAATCTAATCTATATCCTTAATTTTTATTAATTTCTCACAAAAAGTAACCTTATCATTTTGCTTGGGCATCCTTGGAGTAACACTATCTTCCTAAAGCTCCAAGACATTAATGAAAACCTCACATGGAGATTCAACTTGTTACACTATCTCACCATCCAATTTTACCATATTAAGTTCACCAATTTCACTCATGAAATCATGGTATCACTACTTGTAATGGTATTATTCCTATTTCATCTCACCTCTAGCTTGCATTGGCTCCTAAAACACATCATCTTTGGCATCATATAAAACTAAGTCATGCTTGTCCTTTGTAAGTGGTGTCCCAAGAATGATTTCTTCTTCTTGATCACTAAAATCACCTTCATTTTCTATCTCTTTGGCTACATATTCTTCACTTACCTCACAAAGGAGAGGCTCTTACTCCAAAAGTGGCATGTTAAATCCCTAAAAGTATTTAATAAGATGAAAAAAGTCTATTGAAGTAACCATAGATACCTAATTTTTCTCATGAAGCTGCTTTTATTGGATCAGTTTCACCTCATCTCTCGTCAGTTTTTATTTAATGGCTTTCCATGAAAGAAAGGACATTAGATTCTAAAGAGAAATGAGTGGAGGATGAATGATCTCTTGATTAAATTCAACATCCTGAATGATGCTTGATTTTCCTCTTTCTCACTTGACTCTTTAATCTACTTCCAAGTCATGAAATTGGGTTTATGAACATCTGTTTCTATACTTTTTACATCCATGGGTGTGAAATAAGGAATTTACTTTGGTGTTGAATTTACAACCACCATTGAATATTAGATATGCTAGTTTAAAAGCTCAATTTGATTATCTAAATTAGCCTAAAAATCATGGATTATATCACTAGGAAGATCTTCCTCCAAACTTGAATATGTAGGCTCCAATATGATCTCCACAATATAAAAATTAGACTTCTCATAACAAACTTATTCAACTTTCTGGGACCTCTTTTTGATAGACTTAAAATTAGGAAATCTAGGCAAGTCTTGGTTTGATTCATGGGGGTTGTGGTAAAAATTAGTTTGATGATCATAAAGGGAAAAGGTTAGTTCTATGGAAACATATTGTTGACTATGATAACCTTGGGGTTTCTCATAAACCACCAACCTCTCTTCAATGTTTACTATTAGACCTCTAATGTCTAAAATATCATAACTAAATTTTGAGTGACCCTACCTTATAAAAGTTGCACATACCTCTTTACCCCACTATAAATTTACTCTCATAATCTAAAATTTATAATTATAAATATCCTCTCTATAGATTTTTCTAGTGTCTATAATTATCATCTCATTCTCATAGCCAAATAGAGTTTTCTTGAAGCTTGAGATGGATTAGGTAGATGCAAAATGGTCATGATTAGGCTAACTAGATAGGTAGAATGGATCATGATAGGGATGATAAAGACAAATATTATGATGGATTAGTTGTTGATAAGGAAGATCAGTGCAATATTCCTACATATATGACTGTTATAGATCCTCATACTACTGGAGAGGATCATAGTCTGGTTAGTCATACTAATCATAGTGAGGACATTATGGATCCATACTAAAACAAGACATTAGGGACCATTAGTAAGCCAAATGATGAAATTAATAAATATCAAAATGATACCTAAAGTTCATAACTAGCTTTGAATAACTAAAAGTTTTAATTATCTTTTGGATGCCTCTAAAGGCTAGTGTGTAGAATGAAAGTCCTACCAGCCATGCCATAAACTATTATCACTTTAGAGTACACCCTATTTGAATATTTTTAAGGCAAAACTTCTATCCAACTGATATAATTGGATCTTCTCATAGTGTGGGTGACTTTGTATTGAGAATAAACTCCAGAGAAGGATAGTTTCCTTAGAATTTATCTCTAAAACTAATCTACTTTTGATTTTTTGGGATGAAAAGGGAAAAGGAAACTAAAATGAGAAATCCTATCTAATGGGGTGATACACCTGAATGATTGGTATTCTATAAAATATTTATAATTCTACGTAAGACACACATATGAATCTAAAGTAAAAATATGCATTCAATCTTAAACATCAGTGTTTCAAAAGAAGGCCTAAAATAAGTTTGTAAAGCAAATTCAAATCCTAGCTCTTGCAATGACCTATAGATGATGATATTTTCACAATAGGTGTGGAAAGGACCTAAAAAAGGGGTAAGTATATGTTATTTTTATGTTGGTACATAGTCAAATTACACTCTATTCTGATCCAAAACCATATACGAAAGATCTTTATTTGATAAAATGGTGTTAGTTACAATTTCTTTTCTACCTTTAGGAATTCATCAAAATGGCTAGAAAAAGCTAATATATAAGTCTAAACTCTAACCTATAGCCAATGTGGCATTGATTTTAGATAATGATTAGTCTTGGTTAGTTAACTTAATCCCTAATCCTTATACAATATAAAAAATTCATCAAAATCTCCAAACTCTATGAAAATTTGCATGATATTTAAACTTTGGCATAGAGGGGAAATGGTGGGTGCATGGACAAGTAAATATTCCTTCATGTATGAAATGTTACACCAAAATTTATTTTAATTGACTTATAATAAGCTTTATTTTTTATGTTTGAAATTTTAGAATGACATGACAACCAAGGATAGATGCATGACCTGTCAATAAGTCAACTTATGGTCATGGCTCCTTAAGACTAGTTAACTACCTCTTTCGCCTCTTCCTACATGAAATGAAAATTTAAAAGATGAAAGGTTCATGATATCTCCATGGAATAGTAGATAGGAAGAATTGAAACTCATTTTGAAGTCCTTAATAGCTTCTCTCAATGCCAAACAAAAAATTGACACTTGATCAATTAGGCCTACTAGGCCAAAAAAGGCCTAAAAGCCAATTTGTGCACTTGGAATACATGAAACCTACAACAATACACCATGAAAACTAAAAAAAAAAATTAAAAATACTTGGAACAACTTTTCACATCACAATATATGTGATTTTTATGAGAAAACACTAGCCATTCAATCAACAAGGTTGACTAGGCCTATTTTGCTCCATTTTCTTATAGATTGGACATTTTTATTGAGCTAGTAGGGGAACTTAAAAGATTATTTATTATCAAATTAATATTTTATAATGAATAATAATTCTTATTCTTGATTCTTCAATGATTATATTTCATTGAAGTACCCTACACTTCATTTTACATGTTTTTTCCGCAAAAAACATGATTTTTACCCTCATCTATATAGATCCATGCATAAAATTGACATTTATGGAATCATATATAAGTTTAATTTATGTATGAAATTTATTTAGGTTGATTAATGATGATTTGGTGGCAATAAAATCAACTTTTCACAAAACTATTTTTTGAAGGTTTATAAGGGTTTTGAAGCTGAATCTTCAAAATGATGATACATGAAGTAAATAAATCTAATTATAAAAATATTTAAATTTATTTTTATCAAACTAAACCCCCTAACATCCATAAAAATACTGGGTTCCCATGTGAAAGATATGAAAAGCAACCATGTGGAGGAAATTTTCCTGTAGGGTTTATCTTACATTTTAGGCTGCCTATGCTCTTAACAATTATTCATAAATCAAATAACTTAAACTAAACTCAAATTTTAATTAATTATAATTACATATGGGTTATAAAAAAATAATAATATCATTCATCCAAGCTCCACATGTGGTGAAATATATGAGCATCTGAACAGGAGGCTTGGAAGGTTGTCTAAAATAGTAAAAAGTGAAAAAACTTCAACAGGATGAAAATGAATATTTCCATACTTTTAAAATCCTAAAAATATCATCATGGGGTCTATAAAATGCTAATAAAACACTCTGAAAGTCTTCTTTCTTGAAAAGGTCAAAAATACCTTTTTGGCCTATATGTCTATTTACTTGCAAAAGCTTGTATGAGCATGGTTTGCATAAAATTTGGAGATTTTTACATTATTAAATGGTTCCTTGATGATTTAAAACATCATATCATGCTTTCAAAACTTTCACCTAGGCTTAGAAACCTTTGTGGCACTTCAAAACACTGCCTCCTCTAATGGTGACCTCTAATGGACATGCTGATGTCTATGAAAAAATAGAGATTAATTACACTCATCCAATTATCATGAAACTTTTTATAAGGTTATCCAACTCATTATGACCTTGTGAACAAAATTTCAAGTCCTAATTCCTCCTATAACTCCTAAAATCCTTAATTTTCCATCAAATTTGACCCTTATGCATGGATTGTCTACAAAATTGACTAAGTTTTCATGTTTTAAAGGTTATTTTATGGTTTTTTGAGGTTTAAAGGTCAAAATAACATTCATTTATCTCAATTTTATCCTCAATAACTTATTAAAATCCTCTACCCCTATTTTCAAGCACACTTTGACCCTCAAACAAGGCAAATAGGTTTCAAAACTAACATATCCCATACAATAGGTCTATAATAGTACTTTAAAAGATTGATATTACTATATTTTATCTTGTTAAAATGTTTTAAAATGTTTATTTACTAATTTAACTTTGCCAATATGAAACAATAACCCTTTAACCATGCTTTTGAGCCCTTATACAGTTATGTTCTGTACAAATCTCTATGGTTTAACTATATAGTTGGTCATTTGAGAGTTATTTCATGGACATTTCTATGATATGTCATTATTTCCCTCCTCAAAATATTCATCCAATAGATATGTAAAAATCTTATAAGCCATTACCTACTCTTGTTCTTGCTAGCATTGAAAGACCTTATAAATGGCTATAAGCTTGTCATTCCTAAGATGGCTATAGGTTAATGTTTAAATTTTAAGCCCATCCTTAGCTTGAATGTATCCATTTCCCTATGATTATCAACTACTCCTTGTTCCTTCAAAATTTCATTATATTTAGTTATTAGGCATTTCTTGGCTTAGAAAGTGTTTTATCCTTAAGGGAGTTGTCGCTAATGACTATGTTATAGGCCTATAGGGCATCATTAGTATAGATATAGATGCTCTTTACCCATGTCTCACTCTCTCTTTGAAAGGCTCCTACATTGTGCTTAGATATCCTTTGAACCCCTAATAGAGATAAGTGGTAATAGTGTCTTAGGGTATCCAAACACCTCAAAGTCCTCTTTTATCCTTAAAGAGCCAAGTTTACTATGATCACAAAGGCTTATAGGGAAAGTATAATGCTATAGATGGTGATCAATGAGGGATATGACTGTAAGTCATCATATAGTCTCCTAAAAATCATTATTCCTATTCCATTTTGATCACTTCATGAAAATGTTAACTCATACTTGATTTCCTTTGATGATCAAAGAGCCTCTTGAAGTGATCAACATTCTTTTACTATAGGTGGAACTTTTATGTTGTACATACCTATAGAAATGGAATGTACCTAGTCTATAGGGTACCTTCTTTGGAAAGAATCTTTCCCTTTCTTTGCTATCATGAACTTCGCTAAGATCAACCTTGCCACTTTACTTATTAATTTGGCAATGCTTATACCCTCAACCTATTTGATAGGTTTCTTAGGTCATCAAACCCTTACCTAGCTATATCTTACCTTGAGTGTATGGATAGGGAATTGATTTGAAGTGTATTGGTGTTGAAACCACAAACCTCCAAGGAATATTAGCATGCTTTCATCCTTCTTGTCATTCTCCATCAAAACCAAATTATTCCCTTATTTTGAAAAGTTAACCTAGGAGTAATTAGAGTTATAAGGTACAATATCTTTTCACAATTCCCAATAATATCTTGTAATTAAAATATATTTCAAAGGTAAAAACAAAACCTTGATAGCATTCCTTATTTTTCAATTTCATACCATGGATAAAACTGTGAGTCTAACTTCTGAAAGTGGATTCTTAATTCCTAAAAATTATAAGGAATAGTTAATGAACATGAAAAACACATTAATATTAAATGACTTGTGGGAAGTAGTTGAAAGAAACAAACATTACCCACCAATCCCACAAAGCTTG